>ML777746.1:972798-984610 GCA_009831015.1 Picea engelmannii
TCAAGCTTTGAAGATTTGAAGAATATTTGGGACAATCATTCAAGCATATTCAAAGGAGAAGATCATGGAGATTTTGATAGGATATCTTATCCAAGATATGAGTGGAGGATTTGAAGGAATAAGTTGAGAGAATAGTGGATTTGTAATTATGAAACTCTTCAAGACTTTCATGTATATAAGAGAGTGTTCTCTCTTCATGAGGATCATCATGTTATTCATAATTTGGGGGATGTTATTCATAGAGATCATGTAATTCATAATTTGGTCTTGTAATTAGGAGAAGGGGATTCTTAGCTTTGTTATTCTTTCATGCTTTGTCATTTGACTCTTGTAATATAATTTGAGATTGATATATTGTGTGAGATCACATATGTCATTTGTCGTTCAACTCTTCACATGTTGTATTGTTTTTCCCTTATTCAATTTCCTGCTTTCCTAGTTAGTGTTTTGATGCTTTCCTCGATTAATTTCATTTCAGAAATTTAGATTAGATTACTTCTACTTCAGTCCTGAATATATAGTGCGTGTGATTCGTAAGCCTACGAACCTCAGATTGACAAATTAAATAGTTGGGCAAGTACTACAATGGAATTAAACGACAATATTTTTGCCTAACATTTTGGTGTTGTTGTCGGGGAAGCATGATGGATTGAGGTTTAGTTTGAATTTTTATGCAAGTGTGATTAGTCATGCTCCTAACTCTGAGGTGACATATGGGTAAGGGCATGTAGGGAATGTTTCAATTTCTGCAATTCCAATTTCTGCAATTTCATTTTTTGCAACTATGGAGAGTATGTGTTTCAGCAAGTATGATTTTCATTTTTTTATTTTTTTTTTGATTTGGGTGTTGTAAGAACCCCTTTTTCAATATGTTTTAAACAATGAGTGTCATCTTGGAAATACTCACTCAAATCCTCACGAAAGTCGGGATCTCCTCTTCTTTGGAAGAGGATATCTTGACAACAATTAAATATTCAAACACTCCTCCAACAACAAAGGAGGATTCAACATATGAAGAACCCTACATATTTGATGACGAACAATCATTCGAGAAGGATATTGTGGAAGAGGAAGATGAGTTACAGCAAGATCTGAGCAAGGAAAAATGCGCCTATGAAATCATTATCGAGCAATGGTTTCAGGTAAGCACTCGATTAGATAAATTTCATTTTTATTTAGTTAGTTTGCAGTCACAACAACTAGATTTATTCACTTTCGAATATTTCCATTATTCAGTTGAAAAATCACCACTGAACATATTGTTGTTACTGTTGCGTGCTTGGATCCATTGGAAGTTTGACTACACATAAATAATATTTAAGTTTCAATTATCATAGAACAGGTAGGATTTTTCTAGTTTTGTTTTCTCAGAATAAGTATGCTCTCCTCCACGCTTCGTGCGATCGTGAGGATCATAAAATAGGATGTCTAAATTGATTTCAAGAATGAATGTTTTTGCGTCCATCTTTTTACCTACAAATAAACACACACACACACACACACACACACACACACACACACACACACATATATATATATATTTACATGTTGTTACTATTTTTTTTTTACATGCTGGTACAACGATATTTTTCATGTCGTTACAGTGAAATTGTACTTGCTGAAACAATGACGTTTTTACTGTAACAAATATTGAATAAATTTGTAGATGTGCAAACAATAAAACAACAGTGGCGTTAGGATAAAATAAAACAAAAAAAAAATTATGGTCTGCAAATTCATGATTTTTCCCCCACCGAACTATCGTGGCATGCTAAAATAGTGCTAAACTGTGATCGGTTGAATTCCATTTAAGCTGTGCAAAAATTTGTTTCCTGCTGCAATAGTTTCTGGTTTGAAGTTGCCTGTTCATTTCTGGTTTGAGTTTCCACAACACCCCTTGAATTACAACCTTCACATCATATATGAATCATAGTTTTTATAAAGGGAATGTGACTCGATGTGTATTAGACCAATCTATCTATCACAAATACCTCGTTGTGTTAGCTTGGCAAGCACCATATTTGAAAAACACCATCTAAATTCAAAATAAGTGGTTATTCTTCATCCAAAATGTCTATATGCAGTACAATCAGTTTCTCTCTAATGACTTCTTCATAACTATGAAAATGCTCTTTGAAATGTTTTGTTGGAAATCTCATCATTCCCAGAAAGAAGAAAGTCGTTTTTTTGAGTTTGAATCTACTTTTTTATACAGTGGTGTGAAAGCTTCTGTAAATTCATGTGGCACTATTCGTTATGCGTGGCCAACATGATGCACAATTTAAGTTTTCTTTAGAATTTGGTAGGTTTTGCAGATTGGAAGTGCATGCTCAAATTGGATACCAGATCTACGACAATTGAAATAAATTGCTTAATGGAATACGTACGTGTGATACAATTACATCAAAAACCTTGGGCAAAAGAAGCTGAAGATTTGTGGATGGATGTTGTTGTTGTTTTTTTTTTTAAACTGGGGCCAGGGAACCCAAGAAACCGAGATATCAGTCTTGAAAAACGGTGAGGTAGAGGTAGCTTAATGAGGTGGAAACTACATAACTCTTCAGGGAGAGGTAGCTTCATTGACAGATACATATGGTCTTGTTGTTGGAAGTGCAGTTAGGAAGTTACATATTCAAAGGAATTGACTGAAAAATAGGAACCAAATCATGATCGTGATTTCGATTATATATATCAATCCAGATCTTGAAGCGATCAACCATTTCACCATTAAATAATTCAAAATCGATGCTATTAATGAATAAATATTGGGTGCGGCCACTCCATATTTCTTCACGTGGTTGATAATGCTTACGATCAATAATTTCTTATTGACTCCTGAGAAAAACGAAGAAGACGCATCCGGAATTATATGCCCATGATTTCACTACTAAATCCATGATGGCCAACATTGCAATTGTCATGATTGATGAAGATTGGGCCGTATGCCAAGGCTGGCTTGCATGAAAGTAGATGTTTCTGTTAATTAACGTGGTCTACTTTGTCATTGTTTGGGCTATGCATATAGATGGCCAAGTAGTGATAAATTTAATGGACATATTGTTTAAAATTGTCATATTTTTGGACATAAAGGAGAAAGGCGGCATAGGATACATTTCTCATCACATGGAAGCTGTGTTTGAAGAGCTTATGAAGGAGGGAATGATTTAGAAAATGGATTCCTTCAACATGCCAGTCTTCTGCCCAAATATTGAGGCGTTGGAGAACATATTAAAGATGGTAAAATTGTTTGAGATTGTGGACAGAGTCTAGTTGTTCAGCGGGTTCACTTTTCTTGCATCCAATTCCATACAATTCCATAGGTGAGAAGAAAAACGATGAGAAGATGTTTAGAAGGATGGTAACGAACAGTTACAGGGAAGCGTTCAAGAATCTTCTGAGAGCTCATTTTTGTTATGATGTCTTAATGAATGAATTCTTCTTGAATATTAAAGCGATGGAAACTGCCTAATGTCAGGATTACGTGCACAATCAAACTGATCATCTTGGATCCTTTCTTATTCGCAAACGACATAAAGCATTTTCTAATGTGAGATTATAGATACCAGGATTGGATTCTTCTATCAGGTTTTTATGTAAGCCATGAACTCGAAGAGTTTGTATAGGCATTCTGGTGGCCGGTACTTTCATGCGCTTGGGATCTTTTCCATCTTCTCATGAGAAAAGCTTGGGGATGTTGGGCATGCACGAGATTGTTTATGAAAATTATGCAGTGGATAAAGATGATTTGTTTCTTTCTTTTAGTGTTCGCTTTAATGATAGAGTGAATGATGTGCAAAGGCTTAAGTCAGAACGTTAAAATTCATTGCATACCTAATTGTTGAAAGAGCATAATGTGAAGTATAGTTGAGACAAAGCGTGAGGAACTTCAGGAATGTTGTTTTGCAGATCCGGAGGTTGCTCACAACATGCAACACAACCAAGATCAATTTACATCATACACAACTAGATCTCCATTGACACACTTTCTATTTGTCGAATCAGACCTATCCTTTGATGTGCAACTAAATGTATTGGTATTATGTTTCAGCTGTGCATTTTTAAGAATTGATTTGTTATTTTAATTTCAGGTCATGTAGGAAAACTAGTGTTCACTTTGGGTGGCAAATGGGTCGATTTGGCATACTGAGACGATAAATTTTTTTTATAACATCTATATGTTCTTGGAATTTATGATTAACGTGTTTTTGCAGGCATTGTATTCCAGGATCGACTGTTGTGTTTTCTTACTGATTGTCACAATTAAAATCATTATTATGCAGAAAAGGAATTAAAATCAATGGAGCAGCTTGACTAATTTCTTGGGTAAATTTGACAAGCAATGTATTTAATATTTCAGGACTTTAGTGACAATTTTCAACAATTGATTATTATGCACATGGGAAGATTTAATACAGCCAAGACAAATAAGTATGCAAGGGAAACAGGTATAAAAACATAGTTTACTTCTTTGATTTGTTGCATTTGCACTTATTTCTACATGATATGTTTTTTGCAAATCTCACGGTTTTTATGCAGGAATTTGTACTAAGATTTTCAGGTTCATAGTCGATCGCATTCCATGCTGTAGTGATTTTCAAGAATCACAAAATTGTTAAAAGAACACATGCTTTGCTAGACAGCTTGAAGGAGCTATTACTCATTCGAAACATCATGACGTTTTCTGATACACAACAACATTTTGCTGATGTACAACAACATTTTGTTGATACATAGAAACATTTTGCCAAATTTCATACTGAGACACTACCCCATTTCTCCTTCAAAGTTGATTAATCATCCTGGTGTTGAAGCCCATCTTCCATTGACTTATCCTTCATGATTTCACACCCCTATTTTTTTTTATTTGAATACATCATTTCCCTTATCTTTTTCAGTTCATTTTTGTCTTTCATGTTTTCCTTCTGAACAAAACAAACCCCCTTTCCATGATCACATTTCCTTACCATAAACCCTGTTGCTACTAAGATATTTACATCTATAGTCCTACCACTCTTTTTATAAACGTGTGTTGATTGATGTGGGATTCCTTAAGGCCCACCTTTCAACAATCTTGCCCCATCGACCTTGACACCTTATCTGGGATATAGACTAGAGTTCATTTTTGAGTACCTTGAGGCTTGCATGCCTTAATGGAAAGCTCTCTCACTGGAAATGATGGAAATACATCAATGTCCCTTGATCGTTAGATCTTGAAAGTGGCTCAACATCATCCCATTTATTCACACTTCACAATATGTACTTGGGTACCTTAACACTCATTGACATCACTGGTGAGTTTGTCTTGCATTGGTTAATGACATTCATCAATGGTCGATAATCCAATGATTTCTCTTCATGCTTGACACTGACACATTTATTCACATGACTAGAATTGTACCATCGATTTGTAGCAGGTGAAGACTATACACTTTTTCAGGATCCCCTCGGCAGTTGCAACAGTTTGATTTCAGATCTATGAGAGTACCATAGTTCCATACTCTCTGCCTTCCACATTTTTCATGATTCAGCAGTAGCAGTTCAGATTCCTTCACTTCCCATGATCCAGTTACAACAACAGCAGCATTAGCAGATCCATTTTCATGATCTTGCAGAAATGACACCTTCCGTATTCCATCAGTCACAGTTAGATATTCTTTGCTCCAGTAGTTACAGCAGTTGCAGCTACAACACCAGTCACGTTTTCTTGATCCAACAACCACAATAGATACATCTATTTTTTGGGTAAGTGGAGGTATGTTCTTTTCTAAGATTTAATCACCTAATTCCTTATATGATGACTTGAATATTTTGGAAATTTTCCTTGCCATGCTCTCTTTCCTTCCATAACTTACACTAAGTTGCATGAGGATATGAAACCACTTCAGTTGGGGGGGGGGACTATTTCACCACATATTCATTACCATCTCATCATTCCATTTATGATTCACTAACATTTCTTTTTCAACAACACTTTGTTGCATTTCGATTGATATACATATTGGCATGATTCATAAAGATGAAGAAAATGATTTCTTATACTCAGTGATGCTCTCTTATGCAAATTGATAGCTTATTATTTCCAGTGAGTACATGGCTAAATTATTGCAGAATGAAAATCAATAAGTGAAACGAATGTTGTTAACACAAGAACCAACATCTTTTGTATTCATGGTTGTCACACAAGAACAAACCATAAGAAAATTTCACATGTTGTTACACATATTTCACATGTTGCTACTCTTGTATCTCATACCCTGGAAACATTCATTGTTAAAAGGACATCATCAATCAAAGCCATAGTTTAAAGCCAAAATTTCTTGAGAAGATCTATGCATGGTTGCATGAGGACATGCAACAAGTTGAGTTGGGGGGTATGTTAGGACTCAAAAATGTCACATTTATATCCTCTTTTCCTTCACCATTTCTTACATTTCGTGGTCCTAATAAACCTTTTATCATAGCATTTCCATACATACATTTGGGTTTCTCCTTATTGTTTTCCACTTTATTCATTTTAGTATTATAAGTGAATTTATGATTAAATCTTAGAAAAATGACATATTCTCATTATATTTCAAGGTTGGATGAGTTTGATGATGTGTGCAGGCATATGCAAAGATTTCAACAAAGTCAAATATTACCACCTAGCCTCAAATTCGAATTTCATCTTTAAGATTTGAAGATTTGAAGAATATTTGGGACAATCATTCAAGCATATTCAAAGGAGAAGATCATGGAGATTTTGATAGGATATCTTATCCAAGATATGAGTGGAGGATTTGAAGGAATAAGTTGAGAGAATAGTGGATCTGTAATTATGACACTCTTCAAGACTTTCATGTATATAAGAGAGTGTTCTCTCTTCATGAGGATCATCATGTTATTCATAATTTGGGGGATGTTATTCATAGAGATCATGTAATTCATAATTCGGTCTTGTAATTAGGAGAAGGGAATTCTTAGCTTTGTTATTCTTTCATGATTTTTCATTTGGCTCTTGTAATATAATTTGAGATTGATATATTGTGTGAGCTCACATATGTCATTTTTCTTTCAATTCTTCACATGTTGTATTGTTTTTCCCTAATGCAATTTCATGCTTTCCTAGTTAGTATTTCGATGCTTTCCTAGATTAATTTCATTTCAACAATTTAGATTAGATTACTTCTACTTCAATCCTGCATATATAGTGCATGTGCTTTGTAAGCCTACGAACCTTAGATTGACAAATTAAATAGTTGGGAAAGTACTACAATGGAATTAAATGACAATATTTTCGCCTAACACAAATGTACCCTGAGGACAAATGAACTTCGTCTTATGTTGATCCTCGGGTTTAATTTGAATTTGATTGTAACCTAAAAATCCATCCATAAACGAAAATACTTTGTTTCCTGCACAATCATCACTAATATGATTAATAAAGGTAGTGGAGAAGTTATCTTTAGGACAAGATTTATTTAGGTCCCTAAAATCCATACATACACAGATGGTTCAATGCTTCTTATCTACAGGAACATGATTGGGTACCCATTCAATCAAGGGAACCGGGTAGATGAAGCCAACATTAAGAAACTTATCCACCTATGCCTTAATAGTAGGAGCCTTCCTATGATTTACAACCCTAAGTCATTGTCGAACAGGTTTAACATTCAGATAATTTTTAATTTCATGTTAAAAAATACTGGGATCAATCCCTGACATCTCTTCATATGACCAAGCAAATACATCTCAGAATTCCTTAAAGAGATCAGTGTAAGTCTGAATTTTTTCAAGAGAACAATATGCACTGATATATACGTTTTAGATCTTACCAGGGGTTCGAGAGATACTGATAGTGATGATAGGGGAAATATTTTCCATGTTTCCTTCAGCATATATGGAATGTGTATCTAACAGAACCATGGTGTGACAAACTATCTCACTCATGGCATACCTAAACTCATCTTGTTAAATCTTCTCAAGCTCTGGGAGAAAATAAGATCTATGATGAAGGTCATCCCAAGGCCTATTAGGTCCCAACATGGCCTTTAATATTGCTTTGTCTGAGGGTAAAGTATATTTGAGGCAGTCATGCAAACTAGATGTGTGTGCATCCCATATGGTCTCTAAGGTGGGATCCACCTCTTTCGTCCGCGAGGAGGAAGGATCTGGGTATGTAGTCGCTTTTGGTATAGCTTGATATGCAATCTCTACTACAGACATTGGCATCACCATCCTAATGTGTGAGTGACCTTTGTACGACGTATCTAGAGAAGGTAGGGTCCATGGATCATTAATATATGAAGCATGGAATGGAATGAACCTCAATGACGATGAGGAATCATCGAATATGTTATTAATGTACAATATTGGTGTCAAGAAATTAAAGGTTCCCATGAAGGAGGAATATATTTCGACACCAAAATTCTCAATTTCTTGTTGATAATTATTGATAAGAGGGACCGAAGTTCCCACTAATGCAGATGAAATAGGGTGTGAAAAATACAATTGGTCAATCGTCACAATCTTCCCTTCGTGAGGAAATCACAAAACATAGAATATTGATGACACAATGGTTGTCATAGCGTAAGTCTAATTACGCCCTTGTAAAATATTGTAGCCAAGGGGTTCATCAACCACCTCAACCTCAAACTCCACATTCTTACCACCTAAGTGGATTAGGAAAGTGATAAGGATACCATGGTGTCTAAAAGAACGTCCATCGAATACAATTAACATGGTTATAGATTGAGAAAGAGACGGAGAGACAATGGATTTCCAACAAGATGGAGATATTACAGATGTTGAAGCACCTTCATTAATAACAATACATTTGATGGTAATATTCATACCCTCCACATGGATTTGAAAGGCCACATGGTAAGGTAAGTGAGGCTTTAGATCCATGACATCGAACTTGATAACGTTTAAACCACTTGGGTTTAGATCTCCCAACGCAGATAGTAAGGTTTTCTATGTTGGACATATATGGAGTACCTCCAAAGTAGACATCACACATGGTGTTTGGCCCAAATACTCGAAAATCAAGCAATTTTGGGCGGATATGGCATTGGGATTTTTAGTAGAGCATTTAAGGACTCCTTTCGGAACACGAGGCAGAGGTTCAGGCTTATCAATCCACAAAGGAATTTATGACAAAGGAGACTCTGGACCTAAAACAGGTTCTGAAGAACCATAATTGTGAATCCTAGTGGATACACTAATCTAATATCGAACCATATTGACGCATTGATGGCCACCATCATGTGTTGATGGATTTTTACCTCCACTTGATGCATTTATGGTGTTGGAAGCTCCTGAGGTCATATTTTGATTATGTGGAAACAGATTAGTCAACCCATCAGGCTGGTGTGCTATGAGCCTTGAGGCTTCCTCAATTTCGGGGCATAAGTGGCTAATGTGATCTTATTTACAAAGTGTACATGGAAACTTCACCTTCCTCTTTTATTTCTTTCCCTTAACAACATTATTATTATATTTATCATTAGTATGATCATCCTTGATTTTATTATTGTTATTATTATTACCACCCTTGCGATTATTATTAAAAAAATTCTTCTTGTTCCCTCTGGGTCACTGGTTACCTTTCAGGTTCATCGATTTCACCAAATGTACATCTGTCGAATCGGTGGATGAGGATGAAGGCATATCTTGTCCTGCTACAAATTGGTTAAGAGATAAATATTTCAACTAGTTTGTCACCTGGTCTGCATACTTGGCATTCGCGGAGCCTATGATTCCATCAACATGAGGTCTAGGATTGTTTCTAGGATCATAATTCAACCATGGTGCGTCGGGAATAATTTCGTAGAGCATCCAATATTCAACATATATAAGATCCAATTGTTGGGCTTTAAACATGGCATCTTCCTTAGATGTCACTCTGGATGTAGAAACATCCTTCGAAATGTAAGGCAATAAGGATTTGAGGAACCATTACAACAAAAACTATGGAGGAATGTAAGATTTAATCAACCACTTCCTTCTACTCCACTCTTGAATATGATCTAAGATGTGGGTGGCTTTATCTTGACAAAAATCTGATTAAATTTCTATGTCGGCATCGTAATGGACCGACAATTGAAAGTGGTTTAGAAAAACCAAGACCAACTCATTGAAAGTTTAGTAAGTGCCCCCAAGTAACTTCAAAGACCAACTCATTGAAAGTTTAGTAAGTGCCCCCAAGTAACTTGATGTACCATTTCATGGAAACCCCCATAAGGATGCGTTGAAACAATCTCAAGAGAACATCATCGTCATTAAGGGAGATAGATGAGAACCATAGGTGAAAGGTAGTCACATGATCACCTGGGTTCTCAACACTCTTACCCTCAAACTTTGGAATTTCATAGGGAATATTGGTAGGAACGAGGGCCATGAAAGATCATGACGCATTGGGTCATTCATCAATTTTGATAAGTTTGGAAAATTTAACGTGGCCAGAAACGGGAGCCGTGGTGGCGATGTCTCAAACCATGGTCTTCGGAAAGACTGGTTTTAATAGATCATGGGACAATAAGGGTTTTTTTATACACTATGGCCATGTCTGGTAGGATAATATCTTCCTCCCAACTTATTCATAAAAGGTTGTAAAGGCATCATCATCGAGGAGGCCGCTTGCAAGGAGAAACCAACATGATATGGATTACTCATGTGAGGATACATATTTCGCCCAGATGAAGGAAATCTATGTAGGGATTTGCCCATACTATAAAATTGACTCCCCCCTGATGGGACACTAGAGGTTAGAGGAAGTTTTTCCATAAGAAAATAATTCGTAGGAACTGACATTATGGAAGAAGGATGGACAAATGAGATATAAGAATTAGAAGGACCGCCCATTTGTGCATTCCACCCTTGGGAATTATAGCTAGGATTGGGTTTGGAGGAAGGATTATTCCGACCTCCTACTATGGGAATTGGTTGAGGGATATGACCCCCACCAAACGAGAAAGGAGTTTAAGGAGGCGTCGTACCCCCAAACCCAAAACTAGGTTTTACACTAGACATTGGAACGAATGATAACAAGTGTGATGTCATATTTGGCATACCAAAAGAGAAAGGATTAGAGGCCCAATGCATTTATTGAGTACTATGATTAGGCATAGTCCTCGGGAATACAAAAGGATTCATCCCCATGGACTAAGAAGAGACCATTGGCAGGGTAGCATTAAGTGAGGGAGACTCCAAGATCCAAACAACTGATGATGAGGGAGTCTAGGGGACTCCACTAATCATAGAATTGGATTCAAAGGGATTCATAACACATTCATATATGAATCAATACACATGGTAGGATGATCGTGAGCCTGAGTGGTGGAGACATATGTACCACGTTTATTAACTCTACACCTTTTAGGAGGAAGCTTTGGTAACAGAATAAACTGTGGTACTTGACTAAAAATATGGTGAGACAAATAGAGAGGCTGGTATTGCTCCATGATGACTCAAAAATAGCAATGTAAAATGAAATCCTAAGGCCACCTAATAAACAAAGAGCACACTCCTAAATAAAACTAAAGGCCAATGCACACAAACAATATATGATAGATGAAGGGACCTCCCAAACTAAATAAGGTATGCCTCTCCCAAGAGGGGACAAGACTCCCTGACAATAGAGTGGAGGTAACAAAATCAGTTATAAGGACCCTTGTGGGATTCTGTAATACCCCTGTTTCCCCCAGTTTGTAAATATAACTATAACTGGCCAAGAGACTATGTCGGACTAGATATGTGTGAATGTTTGATTTGATGAACCTTTGTATAAAAGGGTCAATGTATGCATTTTTTTGTTATTAATAGAAAATGG
>ML777746.1:984623-1011340 GCA_009831015.1 Picea engelmannii
TTCCAAGATAGAACATGGATTCTATGAGAGATATGGTGAGGGAAACCAAGAATTTTGTAGATGACCCTCACCAAACTAGTACCTTACTGGATGTAATTGCTCAACAATACTTTGACCCAAAAATGAATTACCAGTCAGGCTGATAGTTGGAAGCCCGTTCTCGAGATTTAATGAGGATATGGGGCAAGGTACCCATCTATAAGGCTTCCAAACTTGACCATGAGTTGGGGATTCAGATCCACACAACCTTTCTGAGGAAGGCAAGAAAGGAAGTAATTCGGGGGGCAGAGGAAGATATGCAAGGAAGCAGAGTGGAGAAAACAATCTCCATAAGAGAAGATAGTGCTTTTCAACTCTGGAATTGAAAAAGAAAAATGAGAAGCAAGCTCGTTTTGGGCACAAGAAGACATGCACATGGTTTTCTCTACAAGATCATAAATGAGGCTAATGAGTGTCTATGGAAGTAGTCGTGCAGATCTCCTTGCTTGGTATATAGAAAATTGGATGCCAAGATCTTGTGGGAGGAGGAGAGTAACTGAACCAAGGGATCACATTTTGCTCAAAAATCAAAGTGCTCAGAATCATTTCAAAATGGACATGTGCGTAGGCCGCATCATCACAAACCCAACGCAACTTGAACCAGCTCAAACGGATGTCGTAAGAGAAAAATATCGTGTTCTGTTAATTTTTCCAAACAAGCAAAATTTTGCTGACTGTATAGTTTGTATAGTCCATATAGTGTTGATGTGGTAGGGTAGGGACTCACACATGGAAGGTGACATGGTAGAGTTCTGAGTAGGCATGGGCTGATGTGGAAATATTGTACACGCTCGATGGCAGAAAAGTGGACGAATCCAGTTGTGACAAGTGTCATTTTTGTGGGAAAATGTTATGGTGCCACATGGCCCAGTCATGGGTTGCCACGTGGTACCCCTCCAGTGGTTGGCAAGTGTTAAAATTTACATGAATCCACAAAATTCGAACCCGCGACCTTCGGGCAGGGGTATTTCTTTGGCAGGGCCCGGGCTACCAACCCACCCATGATGTTTCTTAAACTATATAGTTTGATTTGATTATTTGAATGTGAACTATGGTAAGGGTCACAAAGAATAGGGCCAGGGCTTAGCCCCAACCCCCGGTGCATACAATACACCATACGTCCATGAAAATAAATCTATTGCGTGCACAATCCGTTTCATTGGCATTCAGCCCCCAGGTCACACGAACTTTATCCATATGACCTTTCCATTATAGTTGGTGCAGACGATTTGCACTTGCAATGTTTAACACCGGTTTATTACACCATACGACCATTATCCATAAACTTTGGCGCATGGATTTAACATGTCTTAACACTTCAATAGTCAAGTTTCTACGTTCCCACCACTTGTCAACACCACACTCAATCTTTGCAACGGGGGCAGGATTAGTGCAGGGACGTGGCCACATGCCCCCCATGCGACCTACACCTCCACAAAAAGGGGCACTAAACCTCCTAATTGTTCGACATAATGACTATTTTTGCGTGATGCACATGTGTGTTGGGTTTTAGGCCCAATAACATTGCAGGATCTAGGTTGGTCATTCACAAGTGCATTTTGGTGAGCAGGTACAACAATATTGAAGGGGAAAACTCCTAGGAGGTGTAACTTCTTCATTTTTTGGCCAAACCAGGTGTAGAAAAATCCCAGCTAGTGGTTTTTGGACATTTTGAAGCCATTGGAGCCATCTATTTTGTATTCTGAGCACTCTACACGCACTTTTTAAGCATAATGAAAATGATCCAAGGGAATTTGGACCAGGAGATGTATCCCAAGAGAGGGGTGAACTACTTTATCATTTGTTGTGTTATGTGTTCATTATTGATGGTTTTTATATGTCTAATATGTTGTTCATGATTAAGTAAAAAATCTTTAAATGACGTGATAGTAAATTGATCCAATTACCCAAACACATACCATTATTACACTTGCAATTTAAAAGAGACAAGTCTTATTCATTTTAAAGATCTATTGGAAACAAATCCATTCCATTTTCAGATCAGTTGGTATCTGAGCATAGGTTTTTGAAGGCTTGATTGTTTGCAAGTTTTTTAGTTTTCTGATGCTTACAGGGTTGAATCTCACAAGAGGATAAGGTCAACTTGTAGAATCAAGTTCTCAACTGTCAAGAAGGAGAACTATCAAATCACCTCAAGCTTCAAGGAGATATTCACCAAGTATGGCTTATGAGGAGAGTCATGGAACTCTTTCGTCAGAGGAGGAAACTTTAAGAAAATATTTTTATGATATGACTAAGATGGTGAAAGGTTTTTTTGAAGAAAGAAATGCAAGATTGAAAGGTGAAATCTCCAACCCTCCAAAGGGAAATGGAGACGGTGGTGATAAAACTCCAAAGGGAAATGGAGGGAGTGGTGTTTCTCCACCTCCTTCACCTCCATCTTCCACCTCTTCCACCATTTCACAACCACCTCCAAATTTTCCAAAAGCACATGGTAAAACTCCTTAACAAACTCCTTTACTAAAGATTGATATTAAGTTTGAATTGCCAATGTACAATGGAGAGGTAAATGCTAAGAAAATCGATAATTGGATTTGTCAGATTGAAGTGTATTGTAGGATACAAATAATCACAGATGATGAAACTAAGATTTAGCCTGCTTCTTTAAGATTGGACAGTGCATCACTCATTTGGTGGGAAGCCAAAACTCAAGAGGACGTGAAGAAACATGGAAAAGTTTTATCCTCTTGGAATGATTTTATTGTTGCAATTAAAAGGAAATTCTATCCATTAGCATACATGCAAAAAGATATCATGGATTGGAAAAAATTTAGACAAGCTAAAGGACAAGATGTGAAAAGTTTCACTCAAGAATTTACGAGAAGATCTTTGGTTTTGGGTATAGATTTGTCTTCTCAAGAAAATTTACTCAAATACATTGGAGGTTTTCATAGCTACTTGAGGCATACAATACTTATGTTTAACCCTTCAAATCTAGATGATGTTTGTGTACATGAAATTAAGTTAGAGGAAAGAGGAAGGAATGAACCTCAAGAGGGAAACAAGAAGTCTTTTAATGGAAACAAGGGAAAGAGGACTTTGAAGGAAATGGAAAGAAAAATGCTTCAGTCAATAAAGAGAGAGAGAAACTCTCATGTAAACATTGTTCAAAGGATGGCCATGATGAAGACTATTGTTGGAAACTTCATCCTGAAAAGAGACCCAAAACGTTCAAAAACAAAGAGAAACCAAACATTGTTGCAACTATATAACAAGATTTAGGATTTGATTCAGAAGATGAAACAAAAATCATAGCCATGGGTTTACAAGGTAAGAATTCTATTTCTAGCACTAGTTCTTCATATTCTGCCATCAATGAAACTTGTTGGGACAGGGAAAGACCCACAATTCAGCTCCAAGAGCGCACCAACAAGCCCTAACTACTGGCCCTTTCGGCAACACCTGTGAAGCAGATGCAATCTCACCCGAAGTAGCTATGGGGGGGTTGTAGGAAAGATATGTCTACAACCAAGGGGATATCAAGTGGATCCAATACAAAATCAATACAACATTCATATATCAATTACCAGTTCAGATCTACTCCGCAGAACTATCTATCAGATCTAACACAGTAATGCAATAATCAATATACCAAATGACAAATAACAGAGCATCAATCACACACAACACAAAATATACGTGGTTCACCCTCCCTCTAGGGCTACGTCCACAGAACTATGCTTTATAATATATTAAGGTGAAGCATACAGTTCTCGTATGCACTCTTAGCTAGCAGATATTCTCTCTTCTTCTCTCTATCTCTCCCCTTCATGTGCACCTAGCTACAAGACTTAATCTCCGCACCCAGCTAAAGACCTTACAATCCCAGAAGGCTCTACACTCAACACTTCTCTCTCACACAATAATCCTCACTCAATCACACAATAAAAAATATAACAACAACAAAAACCCATCCCAGGTCCTTTAGACCTCTATTTATACATTACATTAGTTCTCAGACACCTTTAAGCTAAAACCTAAGTGTCAAAACCCTAGATACCAAAACCCTAGGTATCTAAAACCCTAGGTCAACTTGACCCCCATTTTCAAGGCTTCACCAGCCTGTCTTTCCTTCCTTCTCGCACGGTACTCTTAAGCATCCAATAGTGGCTTTTTCCTCTTGCTGATTTGTCCACAATCCATCTTCCTTGTTTATCTGTCATCCTCGATCTCTTTGTCCAATGTCTTGATTTCTCTTACTTCGCTCCATATTTTCTTCTCTTTTGCTCACTTCGACCCAGTAACAGTCACTGTGTATTCCACACAGTTCACGTTTTGCCTTTTCTTCCTTGATCTTCACTTGCTTCCATAAACAAGGGTCAACAGGCCCCCAACACTCACTTATGACTCATCTCGAGGCAATTCTAATCTGATCCCTCTGCTTTGCTTCATGTTCAGACTAATCAGGGCAGCCTATGATTCCATCTATAGTCCTCCCTTCATCCCTTGTTCATACTGTCTTTTCTGTGCTTGGTACCCAGTTTCAACTGCACATGGTACCTAGACCCTTATCCTCATGCTTTTACTGAGATCTGTGAGGCAACTGGTTTTCATAATACAACTTCAGCCAACTCCTGTTCACCAAACCTTCCTTCCATTCTCCACTCAAAGTCTTCAACTATGCATCTCATCCTTCTTTAATATAGGAAACCTCATATGGCCTGAGACAATGCATTTTGAACTTGCTAGGATGTTTCATGAATTTACTGTCATATACCATGATCTGAAAATAGAAGGCTGACTTGTTATGCTATGCAAGCACCCCTAATTCATTAAAATAAACTTTATAGGACCTTGCTTCATGTGTATAAATATGCAAAATAAACTTATGTGTTAAGTTTGTGCTTCTTTCTTTAAATGTGCATGTATCTTCTTGTAAATGCTTATGTATGAGAATATGTTCTTTTGCATGGTTAAATATGTGCTTGAAATGAAAACACATCAACATAACTTACAGCAAATAAACCATCAAACGCACAACAAGAACAACATGATAAAGGAGTTCACCCCCCTCCGGGCTACATCTCCTTGAGCCTCCATAATGGACTTGGCTCTCTGGGATTAATTCGTCAAAAGTTCTTTTACAAGCTGCTGCTCAACTCAAATGGAAAAAAAAACTGTACCATTGAGATCAGAACACATAAAAACCCCAAAAATGACTAATACAACTCTGAAAACGGATCATGGCTCATCCGGGCATAAACTCTTCTACATGTGGCCATAAGCTTCCCTGAGCTTCTCTTTGGCAAAAACACCAAACCATGTCCTCAATCAAAGAGGGTTGAAAGCTTCCTGGAGCTTCCTGAAACTTCAATGGTGAAAATCTTGCTGAAGAAGTCTTCAAATGGCCTTGAAAATAGCACCAATGGATCCAGCACGTCCCAAAACCCCTATCTGGGCTTTTACGGCACCTCAAACGGCCAAACGATGAAGAAGTTATGCCTCCTCCATTTTCCTCCTTCAAGCTTTGCTGGAACTGGTTCGCCAAAACGCACCTCTGTGTGCATGAACCTGGAACACGCTCCCAAAACGCGTTTTAACCCGGCACCGGGCGCAACCATGCCAACGGTGCAAACCGTAGGACGGTTAGGGCACCTCCAGCCCCCAACCGCCTCGGCACTGGGTCATATGGCTCACGCGACCATAGTCTGGGCATAAAAGTGGTTAATCCGTTTTAAAAACTCCCGCGCGGTTACACACCGACCAAACCACGGGTTCATATGCATTAACCAAAGGTTAAAATACCCTGCACGCATTTTAAATGTAATATGGTATATATATCCGCGCTCATTTTAACATGCGGGTCGTGGTTTCAAACCCCACGCATATGACATATATGACAATTACGTTGCATTTGCAATACAACATAACATATAAATGTGCGCGCCAAAACAATTGGTTAATGCATATAATAATACAACCATGTAATAAAATATTTGAAACCACATATGAAATGTGCGCGCCCATAGTACAGAGAGTATGGTCACATGCCAACTCGCAGAACCATGGGTCGGGGCTAAGCCCCGGCCCGCCCCCTTTTTGCATTAACACAATACATGCAACTTAAATATAATGTTGTCCGCTTCTATAACAAGGGAAAAGTGGCGGAAAGTTGGCTAGCAGAAATGTCTTAAGACTTTGGCAAGAGGGCAGGTCGCTGGTTCAAATCTCACGGCTGCCAAACTTTTAAACCAAAAACCAAATAGCCAAAAATGAGGGGACACGTGGCGCCCTCCGATTGGGCCACGTGTCCTCATATTATTTGCCCATAAACAGACACGTGTCATCACCCGATTGGACAACCACCAATCAATAAAAACATGACATGTCATCCAACTGCCATGTCAACATGATGGTACGGCCCTGCCACGTGGTCGTACGGACTGTACGGACAGGTACAGTCAACACTTTTTTTACCTGTTTGACTTTCCGAACAGATCGCTATATCTTTCGCTCCTGACGTCCATTTGAGACGAAACGAATTGCGTTGGATTCGTGATGACGAGGGATACGCTCACGTCCGATTTGAGGCAATTCCGAGAACATTGATTTTTGGGCTAAAATTTGACCCCTGGTCCAGATTTTGATCATACCAGTACCAGATCACCTTGCTTAAATACCTTCTTCTTAATGTGTGTATCATGGTAGGCCTTCTCTCTTTATTTCTGGACCTACTGATGAAATCCTACAACAATTCTATCTTCCTCCAGTTCGACCAACTGTGCAATCCTCTCTCGAACAACGCCAGTGTCGTCCATATCTATAAAGGAAACAGTTCTTAAGATTAGTACCAAATATTCCATTGGGACAACGGATTCAAGACCATACACCAATTTAAAGGGGGTCTGCATTGTTATCTTCTTTCAAGTGGTTCTATAGGCCCATAATACTATTGGTACTCTTAAATCCCAATCATCTCTATTGACACTACAAATCTTCGTTAGCGTTGTCTCCAATATCTTGTTGAATGCTTCAACTATCCCATTTGCTTGTGGATGGTAAGGTGTGCTCTTCTGATGATGAACTGTAAATTGCTCGGTCAAGGCTTCAATTGTTTTATTAATGAAATGTGTTCCTTGATCACTCATAAGGATCTTCGGGCATCCAAACATGGTTATGATGTCATCAAATATGAATCATGCAGTTGTAGTGGCAATACAGTCCTTAACTACTCTTTCTTTGGCCCATCTGGTCAAGAACTCTATCGCAGTAATTATGTACCTTACCCCTGTGTGCTTCCCTAGTGGGTTAATAGGTCCCACGAAGTCAATGGCCCATTTCTCAAATGCTTATAGGGTCAGCTGCGGTGCTAATGACATTTCATCTCTTCTGGATGGTTTCACAACTCTTTGGCATACATCACAGGCTCTGTAATAGTCCTTAGCATCTCTGTGTAAGGTAGGCCACCAAAGGCCAGCTCGAAGAACCTTTTGCGCAGTGGATTTCCCCGTGTAGTGTCCTCTTGCAATGCCTTCATGAGCTTCAATGAGGATTAATGGTCTTTCTACCTCCATAACACACCTCCTCAGTATCTCACCAGGTCCCATCTTGTATAGTTGTCCCGCTATAAGAGAAATGTCTGCAACACGCACTACTAGTTATTTCTTCTGGGTGATTGTATATTCACTCGGTGCCATTCCTGTTGACAGGAACTGGACTATCTCTACGAAGTGATCATCGATCTTTCTAATGGCTAGCAGCTATGAATTTGGTAGTGTATCCTCCAAACTAGTAGGCTCTTCTCCATGTTCGAACCTCGACAAGTAGTCGGGACCTTTGTTCATTCTCTCTGTCTTAACTACGATCTCAAAATGATATTCCTAAAATAGCAGAATCCATCTGCATATTCCCACCCCCAACACTGTCTTGTTGACTAGGTATTTTAGCGCGGAGTGATCGGTAATCATTTTAAAGTGTCCTCCCAACAAGTAGTGGATGAACTTCTATAGTGCATACACCATGGCTAACCCTTCTCTTTGAGTGGTAGTGTATTTGATCTCTGTTGTTGATAACTTCCTGATAGAAAAGGATAACAGGTGGTTGATGTCTCATGTTCGTGGTTGTGCTAACACAACTCCTAATGCAATAGAAGATGCATCGACATGCACATGAAAATTTTTACTCCAATCTGGGAAAACCAGTATAGGCGCGGTAACCATTTTCTATTTCAGTGTGTCAAAGCTCTACTGGCGTTCTTCTAGCCAGTGAAATTGACAATCTTTCTTTGAAATCTTCTCCATGGGTGTTGTAATCTGGGCATAGCCTTTAATGAATTTCCTGTAATATCCTGTATGTCCTAGCGCAATGCGCAACTATTTGACTGAAGTAGGAGGGGGTAGATCAACTATAATGGCAATTTTAGATGGATCTACCAATAATCCTTGCTTGCATACAATATGACCTAAAAACACTCCAAATGGTGAAAATAAAATGCACTTCTTCAGGTTTAAGACAATCTGACACTGCCTACACTTGTCCAACATTAACCTTAAACATTCGATATGATTTTTCAATAAACTTAAAACAATCCAATCATCAAAGCATGCTTCCAGAAACTTATGTAGGAACTCCTTGAATGCTTCGACTACCACCCTGGAAAATATGGCTGGGGCATTCTTCAATCCAAACGACATTACTGTATATTGGTAGGATCCCCATTCTATGGAAAAGGTAGTCTTGTGGTGATCTTCCTTGGCAATCCAGATCTGATGGTATCCTGAAAGTCCATCTGTAAAAGAATATACTTCCTGACCTCCTACATTATCTAACACTTCGTCAGTGAATGGCGTAGGGAAGGGGTCATACAAACATGCATCATTCAGCTTCCCTAGGTCTATGCAGATCCTGATCTCTCATGTCTTCTTGTCTTGTACCACCATAGCAATAATCCATTCTGATTCTTCGACAGGTTCTATAATCCCTACTTCCAGCATTCTGTCGACCTCAATCTTCACTTTCTCTTTATATTTAGGGTTCAATATGTAGGGTCTCTACTTGACTGGTCTTGCATCTGGTTTCAAAGAGATCCTCATTTCTCCCACAGGCCCTTTAATTCCCTTCATTTCAGTGAACTTGGTCAGAAACAAGTCCTGATATTCATGCAGTAACTTAGTAATCTTGCTAATAGTGGCAGCATCCCAATAATCTCCAACATTTGCAAGCTTTGGTGTTTGCTCTGTTCCAATATTGACTTTCTTGATCTTGATTGGTTGTCCATTAAATTATAGCTCAACTCTTGGTCCTTCTACATCTCTCTGGCCTTCTATTTCTATGATGTTCACCTTCCTAGGATCATCGTCTTCATCAGCATTGATGTTGTAACAATGTTGCAGTTTCTGGAGAGGCGCAATCCATTCATCCTCTTCTTTCTCCAAAGGGAGGCTAGGTGCCTCCTCAAATACTTTATGTCTTACAGTCTATAATGCTCGATCTACTGTAGGATATTGGCTTTCGAATAAAAAGGTGGTGACAAATTTTTGAGTCATACCTGCCCAATTTGTAGTGATGAGGCACAACTCTGCTTGAAGGTACCAGTTGATAGGGATAGTGTCCAACGTGTTTATAATTTGTGCACCCACGTTTCTTGAGGAACATTGCTCCAAGCTTCCTTGCAACTTCACACATGGTCCTTCAGGCAGCTTCGACCCGGTTTACTGAATTTTGCAGCCTTCTACTTATGCTGAGAACCACGCGGTCATGAGGGTACGACATTGTACCCATTCTATAATGTTGTTTTTATGCGTCCCCCACCATCTTGATGGTGTGGATTTCAAGGCCTCATCCATTGCCAACAAGTGTTGTTGCGTTGGTACACTTTCTTCAAATTTCGATAAGAAGGTTTCTAAAGGATTCAGAGCATCAAAGGTGGGTATGTTATTTACTATTGTGTCGATACAGTGTACTTCTATGGTTAATCTAGCACATCTCCTTGTAGAGACTTCGTACATTTTGTTCTACCAGTTCTCCAATGCTTCTTCTAAGTTTGATGAACATGCGTTGTCACTTCGCCAACTCAAATTTCAATCCATCGTAGGATTAATGTAATCCTGTTGTCTAGCTGTTAATTTGTATATGTTTTTTGATTCATATGCATGGTCTTCTTCTCTGATAGGCTCAATGTATTGCAGAACTTCATCGGGATCTAACAATGCAATGGAATTAGGGCCATCTCCTTCAAATGTCATTCACCTTTTCTTTAAATCAACCACAGTGGAATTGTTGAAAGCCAAATCAATTCCTAACAGTGAAGGGTAAGGACAACTATCATCAACTATCTTAATCACCTCAAAGTCTGCAAACATCCTCACTCCATCGATGTCCACAGGGACATGTTCCAATCTTTCGAAGGGGATTATTGCCTGCTGATTATCCATCCTAAGCCTGATAGGGGAATAGATCAAATTAGGTTTTCCCATCAGTTCCTAGGTTTGCTTTGTCATGACATTGACCTCCGACCCTAAGTCGAGGACCACATAGTCTATATCATACTCTCCAATATGAGCATTCATATGTAGTTCCTTATTTGTCCTTCTCTTCTTGGATAGTTGATGTATTTCTTTATTCAGTAAAGGATCTACCCTTCCTATCTCATACTGTCTGACCAAATTTTGCAGTTCGTGTATATCTTTCTCGTCTTTAATCAGCTCTATAAATGTATACAAGAAACTGACAAGATTACTCGCCTCTTTTCCATCTCCAAGTGAAGCAGACTGATGAAATTATAGAGGCATTCCACATTCTCTTACTTCTGGCCATGTCTTTGATGAAGAGCCTTGGTCTCCCCTGAATTCTCTTCTTTCCTCCTCGAACATTTGTTTTTCTTTCTTTGCATCAAAAGTTTGTGTCTTCTCTGCACCTTTCTTGATTCCTGATTCTTCTGTAGTGTTAAGCCCTAATATTGGCTCATTACCACTTAATTGGGGCATATTAGATTAGTAATGTTATTTTATTTATGTCGGCTTTAGGCCATTAGTTGTGATTTAGATTAGTAATGTTATTTTATTTATGTCGGCTTTAGGCCATTAAAACCTCCTAGGCTGAAAAAATAATACATATTTCATGTCCCCTCTTTTTGGAATATTTGAATTCTCTCTCACTATCTCTTATGAGCTTGTTCTTCCTTCAAACTGCTAACTCCTCAGAGCATTTTCTTCAACACTTAGTCAAAATTGAACCTCTGCATGCTTTGCAACAGGTCTTCTTCCACGACTCAACTTCTTTTGTGAGCGATTGTGCACCACTTGCAACAGTTCTTTACACTCTTATGCAAATACTCTTATGTTACTCCTCCTGGACAACTGAGTCAAAAGACTATGTCAATGCACTCCTTGTGGAAAATATGCACTCCTTGCATGAAAATATCCAAATTATCTCTCCTAAACGTATTCCTCCTCGACACTTTGAACTTCTTAGAATGAATTCTTCAATACTTATCCAAATATCGACCATGCACACACCTTGCAATAACTCCTTCAACTTAACTCTAGATGGGAAACTATAAACTCCTTGCAACAGTCCTTAGATGGCTCAATTGTTCCTCCTGAACAATATGACTCTGAGTGTGTTTCCGCCTATATACACTTTCAAGCTATCCCTCATGAACTTCTGAGTCAAAACAGACTCTATCAACGCAAACCTTGCAAACACTTATGCACTCCTTTCAAACAAAATTTTCACAGTATCTCTTCTAAACTTCTAATTCTAAATAGACTCTGGCAATGCACACCTTGCAGACACTATGCACTCCTTGCACAAGCTCGTAGAAGAGAAAAAATTGAAGCTTATCTAATATCTCACAGATTCATACATTCAACTATGAAATGCATTCATAACATAAGAACAAGTAATAAAAGAGAATTAAAATTAAAGGAAATCCTACCATTCATTCATTCAGATAGACACAGTAACATCAAAACCAAACATTTGGATCAACACTTCTCTGTTATATTCATTCAAATGATATGTACATGGACTCGTATAATGCTCTTATGCGGCTCAACAACTCTCAGCTTCAAATATCTTTCAACAACAATAATCTTAGATACAATACTCTTCAGCTAAATTGCAACAACCTCATGTGGGCATACATTACATTTATTTATACAAAATGAGCTCATAGAGATTTTCCCTCTGACTACCTTAGTGTTATCCTATCAAATTAAAATCTTTCAACTACTAAGGATTTATTACAATAAATGTTCGAGACATATAGATAAGAGAAAACGCTTCGAATTTGTACTACAAGCTACTACATTAAAGGAAAATACACTCCCCATCGATCTCATGCAATGGTTCATCTCCTAAACATTTAAGATGTTCTTTAATTACAATATTTTCAAGATATTTCATGACATGCCATCTTTAATATTCAAAAATCACTTTAAGATATGCGTTAGGGTGCTAAGATTTCTTCCACGTGTGCCTTGATGACGATGTTCCTACATCATCTATCAAGGTTTAAACATTTCATTAATTTCCTCTGCCACCTTGATTTATTGACTTGCATTTAAATTCAAGACGTGCCCTTCAAGATGCACCTTTGTGCTTCTAAGGGTGTCACTCACCTTTGACCATTTTTGGAATTTTTTCCAACCCTTGGAGTCAACACTCCATTCGGTCGACCTTGTTAGAGACTAAGGGCTTCTAAGGAATAAATATGATTCTTTATTGTGTTCCCTTTATATTTCCTCATGAGAAATTGTTTTAGTCTACCCTCATGGCATCGTGTACCTCTCAAACTAGGTAATCATTAACCTATAGTTTAGGTCACGGTGGGAGTGCTAGTAGGCTGTGACATGGATGTTGCCACACCTCTCCCTCAAATGTTTGGTTTCTTTGCATGACCCATTTACTCCTTATGTGAGTTGTATTAGCAATAATTTTCAAGTCTGCATCCACTGAAAAAAACAGTGTCAATAATCCATATACATAAATCATATTTTAATCAATCATATATCACATGTGCGAAAAATTAAATACTCAAACAAAATGAAATCCACTCCCTGACTCAATCTGGAGTCCAAGGAAGTCCATTGATGCCATCAGGATCCATAACCTATCATGTGTCATGCACACTCATGAAGACTCATCAATAACATATATTGATACATATACATCTAAAAGTAACAATAAATCACAATACATCATCATCATAAATAACTCATAATCAAAACAAAATCACAATGTACCATAATCATATTACTTGCACGCAAGTGTCCTCGAAGAATAAGTCAATATAAGTGTGATCGGTAGAATAGGATGCTACATACACCCCCTCTTGGTTTAAACTTCGTCTCAAATTTTGTACAATCTATAAATGCAAGTAAATAAATGTATCTGACATAGATCTACATATCTAATCTATCAAACAAATAAGGAAAATGTTGACACATCTCAAATGCATCCTCCCATGTAGTGGAGTGTGGAGTATAATTGTCCCACTGGAACTTGACCTGATCGACTATTCAACGTCATAGTTGTCGAGTGTGATGGCCTAGAATGTGGATTGGGTCCACCATGAGAGAACCCTCATCTGACACCTGCAAATAAATCATGTCAATAACATGTGACAGATCTGAAATATAATGTCACAAACCAGATACATGAAATACATCGTGCATGTGCCTCAAAGAATCATGAAATGTTAGTTGATAAGCCACGGGCCCTTTCCTTTCCACAACCTCAAAAGGTCCTATGATCCTTGGAGATAGTCTATCACCCTTTCCAAACTTGATTGTCCTCTTAAGTAGTTTTACCCACAAGAAAATTTTGTTGCAAACCTCATTACCGCAGTCAAAGTGATGCGCATCAGCATAATTCTTCTATCTATCTTGTTCTTCTTTAATCCTTTGTCTTATCGATTAGACATATTCTTTCATTTCTTGGATTACTTTTGGTCTTACCAGGATCCTATCCTCTAGTCCATCCCAACTCAGGGGCGTCCGACACGGTCATCCATAAAGAAACTCAAATGGTGTCATCTTTATTGTTCTTAGATAATTGTTGCTGTATGAAAACTCTACCAATGGAAAGAAGTCCTCCCAATGCTTATGTTGATCCATCACATACATACGAATCATATCCTCTAAGATCTGGTCCATTCTTTCTGTTTTTCCATTTGTTTGTGGGTGATATGTTGTACTAAAATTTAGTTGTGTTCCCAAATCCTCTTGAAAATTAGTCCAAAATCATCTGGTAAACACCAATCCTCGATAAAATATGGTTCTTCTTGGTACACCATGTAACCTCACAATCTTTCTAACAAACACTCTAGCTATGTCTTGTTCCTGATACGTTGTACGCACTAGAATAAAGTGTGCACTCTTTATCAAAGTGTCTACTACCACAAAAATTGAATTGTGTCTCCTTGTCGTCAGTTGAAATCCAACAATCATGTTGAATGCATATGCTCGGCCTTCACTTACTGACATTTTAGACATCTAGCCACGTAACTAATTATGTCTTCTTTCATTCCCTTTCAGAAGAATAAAGGCTTAAGATCTTCCTTCATCTTCATGGGTTTCGGATGAACCATGTACATTGCTTGATGAGCTTCGCTCAAAATCAAATTCCTTAGTTCCTCGTTAGGCGGTACATAAATTTGGTCATTATACCTCAATAATTCGTCATTGTCGTGCATTTGGGTAACTCTCAGAAAGATATGTTGCAATCCAAAGTGATATGTATTTAATTCAAATTTTCTTTCAATCAGATAATGTCTCCAAAATCTCAAGGCATATACAATCGCTAATAACTCCAAGTTGTGTGTTGTGTAGTTCTCTTCATGCCTTCTTAATTTCATTTAAATGTAAGCAATTACTCGATCGTCTTGCATCGAAAATCCGCCTAGGCATTCCTTGGATGCGTCTATGCATATCAAGAATTCTTTGTCCATGTCAGGGACCTTCAATATTGGTGTTGTCGTTAACAACTCCTTAA
Organism: Picea engelmannii; assembly: GCA_009831015.1. Lineage (NCBI taxonomy): Eukaryota > Viridiplantae > Streptophyta > Pinopsida > Pinales > Pinaceae > Picea > Picea engelmannii. The sequence goes on from ML777746.1 coordinate 999,621, forward strand.
TATTTTGAAATGCTTCTGCACATTTCTCTGTCCATACAAATTTCTTGTTTTTCTTCTTCAATTCTGTGATTGGATTTGCTATCTTCAAAAAACCTTCGACGAATCATCGGTAATATACTGCTAAACCCATAAATCTGCGTACTTGTTGTACATTCGTCGGTGCTAGCCATTCTATAATAGTCTCTAATTTCGCTAGATCCACAACGATACCTTCTCTAGATATGATATGTCCTAATTAATGAATCTTCTATTGGTAAAAATAACATTTCGACAGTTTTCCATACAACTTGTTTTCTCTTAGACACTGTAAGAACAATCTCAAGTTTTCATCGTGTCCTCCTCTCATTTGAGATTAAATCAGTATATTGTCAATGAATACTTGTACAAACTTGTCCAAGTATTCCCGGAACACCCCATTCATCAAACTCATGAATACACATGGGTCGTTCATCTATCCGAATGGTAAAACAGTAAACTCATAATGTTTGAATCTCATCTTAAATGTGGTCTTAGGAATATCTTCCTCCTTAATCCGTAATTGATGATATCTCGATCTCAATTCAATCTTTGAAAACATCATTGTTCCCTTCATCTGATCAAATAAATCATCAATCCTTGGCAATGGATACCGGTTCTTGATCATAGATTTGTTCAAATTATGGTTGTCAATGCAAATCCTCCATGATCAATCCTTCTTTCTAACAAAAATCATTGGCGTACCCCACGGAGACACACTTGGACGTATAAGTCCCAAGTATAACATATTCTTCAATTGCATTTTCAACTCCTACAATTCTTGTGTCGTCATCTGGTATGGATTTCTTGCAATAGGTTCAATTCCAGGTTTCATATCTATGGTGAACTCCAATTCTCTTTCTGGCGGAAAACGTGGTAATTCCTCTCGGAATACATCTGCAAACTCTGATACTACAGGAAGGTTTTCTAACCCTTTCATGTATCCCTTTATTTTAGTGCTAAGATGTCATCTAACTTACACCCCTTGCGCATACGTTTCTATAATTGTAGGGAAGAAATAAACCTCAAAGACACTCCCTAGTTTCTTCCTACAATCACTCTACTATGTCCCAAATCATCCGTCAAACTTAATCATTTCTTCTTGCAGTTAAGTATCGCATCATGCGATTCCAACCAGTCCATTCCAATCACTATGTCATAAGATCCTAAGATCGTAATATATAGGTAGGCCTTTGTTACAAAATCACCCAAGTTAATGCTACGATCAATAACCTTTCCTCCAACTTTGTGTTTGTCACCCGATGCCATTTCTACGTATCTGAACTCGTCTTGCTCAACTGCCTTTACCTTAATTCGCTTAAGTGTTGCACTAGAAATAAAGATCTTTGTAGCTCTTGGATCTATCAAAATACTAAAACTTTGATCAGAGATCATACATGACGTCTCGAGCATGGTGTATTGGTGCTTGGACTGGTGGTTATTCGTTTTTGCATGTATCCTGTAGGCCTTGCCCAAATCTCCAACTATAGTGGGTCATGATGATTCAGCCGCTCTGGCCTTCTCAATCGGACAATATCGCTAGTAATGTGGCTCTCCACGTGTCCAACATCCATTCTTCAGTCTGGTACTCTTGGTCCCAAAAGTAGAAGTTGTTGGCCTAGCAGTCTGTGATCCTGGTTTGTTCTGTTGAACAGGCCTAAATTGTTGTTGTTGTTGTTGTGAACGACGCTCATGTTTTTGTTGTGGTGCTTTGTATGGGGTCATCTGCTGAGAAGTATGTCATCGTGGTGTTGAGAACATAGGTCCTTTGGGAGTATCGTGGTGTCCAAAAGTCTGTCTATCTAGTGTCTGATGATGCTACTCTCCCGGTGTCGCATGCCCAACCTGTCTAGAAGGAGTCATTCCCTGACCCCCATTGTTCAGCTCTTCCTCAGCTATGAGGACCTTTTGAATTTCATCGTGAAACTTCTGGGGCATCAATATCCTCACCTTTGCATGAATGTTGAAGTTAAGTCCAAACACAAAATTGTTTACCTTTAACTTCTCTATTTTCAGATGTGCAGCATATCTAAGTAGCTCCATGAACCTTGACTCATACTCTGGTACTGTACGAATACCTTGTCATAAGGTGTTGAACTCATTAAGTTGACGCTAAATGAATTTATCGAACAAGTACCTCTCCCAGAATCGTTCCTCAAACAATTCCCATGACACGTCATCAACGGCCATGTTTAGTTGAGGTACAAGTGTCTTCCACCAAAGTAGAGCACTCCCTTTCAATTGAAATACCTCCATGTGGCCTTTCATTTTGGATGTGTAATCACAAAGTGTGAATCACATCGCCATGTTATCCAACCATGCCTCGGTGGCTAAGTCATCTGTGGCACCCCAGAAATCGATAAATTTCACCTTCTCAGATTCTCTATGTATGCTACTACTACCTACTGGAGTGCGATGTGAACCCTCATTGGTGTTATAACCCTAATTTGCACCATACATGCTTACCTAGAATCAGGCCATCTCAGATTCCTTCTTTTCCAAAACACTGCTAAACAGCTCTTCTTAAAAAACCCTTTTATAAAGTCCCACACGCCATGTTCCATTACTGCACGCGTGTACACACTAGATGACCCAAGACAGCCCGCGTGTACCTATAAAAGCACGGAAAAAGGAAAGTTGTTGATGGAACACACAACTTTGGGTAAGTTAACTAAACCTTTCGGCCATGCATGACCAGTCACTCGACCAAATACCTAGCTTCTTCTAGCCTATAAAAGAAGGGTTAGGGGTCCCATTTGAAAGGAGGAGAATCATAGTAAAGAAACTATACTCGATTAAGAATTCCCTTTGTCCCAACCTTTATCCATCCTTGTGCAAAGAGAAGTATAGAGAAAAGCAGTTGGAAGACAGTGGAAGAAGATCCCAGGACCAGGATCGAGGAGCAGTAGACGACTTTATCATTGTAAGGTATCATTATGAAGTTAATAAAAGAATTGCTTTTCCCGTCCAGCCATATGAGATTGTGATTATTTGAATATTGATTGTATGATTGATTAAATCTATAACTCGTTAGTTCATAGATCAAATGCATGTGGAGTTCTTTTTTTGTCTTTAGTGAATGCAGGTCAGCATTGGGAGGAGAGTTGCAGTCAAAGAACGACCAAGTGTGAAAATGGATTGACATCAAACACAAAAAATAAGGTATGTCAACTTAATCTCTTGAGCCTTGTATTTACATATGAGTAATGGGGGTTTAGGCATGGGATGATGGTAAAAAGTAAGAATCTTTAGGTCATTTCTGCATGCATGATAAAACCATTAGTGCTATTCTGTAGCAGGTATTTCCCACCCACAACAGAATTGGCGACCATACTGGGGATCTCTAGGGTTTCTGGGAATGTTTTTTCTTGGGTATTTTTAAAAATTGGTTTCATTCCTTGTTTTTAAAGTTTCTGCAAAAGTCTGAGCTAACAGAGCTTCTGGTCTTCCATACCAGTTATCTTTGTTTCTTTGCTTGACTGCATTTTTTTTAGAGACCTGCAGAGGTACACACGACCTATATAAGGTATGCACGCGTGTACCCACGCCCTACCTTCCCACAGCCCGCGTGTACACACTAGCTAAGGAAGTGTCAGTCGTGTGTATGATTCCAGAAAATTTCTTCTAGAGAGGCAGTCATCCTCTCCCTTGTCAGAAATAATCCTTCTCAGGGGTTTTCTGGAACTCATTCTAGTTTTTTTTGTTTGCAGTCTATAGTTTAGCTTTCACCTCATATTGGTTTTGTTTTATGAAATTTTCCTTGAATTGTTTTTCTTTTTTGTCAAAGCAAGTTTCTGAGTCTTCAAGAGATTTTGGTTCTCAATACCAGTAGTCTTTGCCAATTTTTGATTGCTTGTCTTTTCATTTTTTAATATTTACAGAGGTACATGCAGCATGCATATACACGCGATGTGACCTTACACAGCTCACATGCACACGCTGGTTGTTGAACTATCAGAAGCGTGCATGTTGAGAAATTTTTTGTTTAAGGAGAGACAGGCATCATCTTCCTTATCAAAAGTTATACCTCTCATGGATTTCCTTAATTTAATCTTGGTCTCTGTCATAGCAGTTTTAGCCTAGGTTGGATTCCATCATAGCTTGCTTTTTCATTGAAATATTTCTTATGTTTCCTAGCTTTTTTAACTTATTTTTAGCTTGAAATTTTAAGAAAAATGAGTTGCATTTTGAAAAAAAAATCCCCCTCATGGTCGGGGGGGGCCATGAATCGTGCATCCATCAGGTTCTTTTAGAATCTTTTGTTATTTCTACTTTGATTGGAAGAAAATAAAAAATAAAAATAAAAAAATAGTTTGTTAGATCTCTTTCTTTCCTGACATTTTCTTTGCATTGTTATTTGAAAAAGAAAAAGAAATTAGCATAGCGTTGTGTTTTCTTCTAATTTTAAAAGAATTTCAAAATATATATATATATAATCATTCTTTGCTAGTGTTCATGTAAGTTTCATCATTTTTCACAAAGAGTCTTAACAACATCAGTGGCACTACCATACCCTTTTTGAGTAAATCAAGCTAGTAAAAAGAACGCTAATTAAAATTTACTATACTTTATGTTTGTAGGGTCCATCAACTAGATTAGGCTAGAGATTTGATTTAAGTTGGAGAGGAAAATCTTCAAGGCTATAAAACAAACATACGAGTCTATGCTAAGGAGTGTAGAAGTTCAGTAACGTGGAAATTATCTGGGACCCCCCTCTAACACAGGGGCTAAACACGAGGGCGTGTGCGAAAAGGTAGCGGAGATAACTCCTCCAAAGCCAGACCAAGCGTAGTGGGGAACGCATATAGAGGACTTGTCTTGGGATTTTGTTGATCGCATTTGCCACGGAGCTTTGTGGGTCTCGAATCTGTTCGAGGTCCTCAGTCGTTTTTCGGAACACTTGATTTCGACACCCTTGATAGGTTTCGGGCTTGATACCCTGCTCATTGTGGTCCACCCGACTGTCGACTATACCTGCCTGGTGATTGTTCACGAGCTGGAAACCTAATTGCCTTTATTTTAGGGACTTACACAGGTGACTGTGGGGGTATACCGCAGTACCTAGGGCAGACATCGGGCCATGCTTTGCAGAGTATACCTAGAGGGTGCTTCCGTATTCGAGTTGCACTTGCACCAGTAAGTTGCTCTAGTGTTGGTTGGTGTAATTGTTCTTCCAACTAGTTAGTCGTTTGCTTGATTTTCCTTTAGGAATTTTTAGTGTGTGCTCTGTGCTCCCTAGTTTTCCATAGTGAGTTAGTCAGTTGTGGATTTGGGTCTCTGACCTAGGGTGGTAGACCACCCACTCCATCGATTGAGAGGAATTTTCAGTCTTCCGCTTAGAAACGTGGAGCCACCTCTTTATAGGTATTGTTTTGATAACACTGGTTCTTCAGAGTCAGTGTGTGAGACATTTACGGACTTGAACAATCCCGCAAAGGGAGAACCTGTGCATAACATATTCATGGCTAAAGTTCTCGATGATACCAACCAAGGAACCCCTTCGCAAGGGGACTCTTTTACTTTTCCTTTCTTCGGAAACGTTGGTGTCCCTTTGATGGCCACTTTGTACATTCCTGGGTTGAATGTGGGATTACCGGTTTGGTTGGGTACCATTCGAAATGTCCCAAATTCTCTTGAGACTTCTCAATTAAGAACTCTATGTCATGGGCACCCTGTTGATGTTTCTTCATCAGCAAAGTCTTCTCCTCCTCCTTCTCCTGCCTCTGGTGAAAGTACAGTTACTAGTAACCAAAAGTCTAAACAAAATAGAAAGAGGAAGAAAAGGAAGAAGAAATCACCAACCTCTACGAGTCATGTTGGAGATAGGTCGACAACCTCTGCAAGTCACATTGAAGACCAGCACCCAGTCTCTGCAAGTTATGCTAGGGGCACACACCCACCCTCTACAAGTCATGCTGGGGGAAAAAGTCTAGTCACTGCTAGTCATACTGGTAATAGGTTTGTAGCCTTTGAAAGTCATGTTATCGACCCATCACTAACCTCTGCAATTCATGTTGGAGATGTGCAAACAACCACTGCTAGTCATGTTGGGGGAATTAATTTTGTTGAGAAACCTAGACGGATAGGACGTAAGCCTAAGTTCCCTTGTAAGCTTTGCAAGGGAGATCACCTTAATCATTTGTGCCCTGGCATTCTAGAGGTGCAAAGATTGTGGCCCCTGTCTGCAAGCTCTTCTGATTCTGAATTTTTTGAGGTTTCCTCGCAGTCTATTCAACCATTGGTTGAGAAAGTGGTCATGTCGATGCAGTCATCGGTTGATCCCACTCCTCTTTTGGGGGGTGAGGTGCCTTTAGACCATGTAGTCTCGTAGCCTATTCATCTATTGGTTGCGAAAGTGGTCATGTTGATACAGTCATCGGCTGATCCCACTCCTCTTTTGGGGGGTGAAGTGCCTTTAGACCATGTAGTCTCACATCCTATTCAGCCATTGGTTGCGAAAGTGGTCATGCCAATGCATTCATCGGTTGATCCCACTCCTCTTTTGGGGGGTGAGGTGCCTTTAGACCTTGTATTCTCTCAGCCTATTCATCCATTGGTTGCGAAAGTGGTCATGCCGATGCAGTCATCGGTTGATTCCACTCATCTTTTGGGGGGTGAGGTGCCTTTAGACCATGTATTCTCGCAGCCTATTCATCCATTGGTTGCGAAAGTGATCATGTAGATGCAGTCATCAGCTGATCCCACTCCTCTTTTGGAGGGTGAGGTGCCTTTAGACCATGTAGTCTCGCAGCCTATTTAGCCATTGGTTGCGAAAGTGGTCATGTTGATGCAGTCATCGGATGATCCCACTCTTCTTTTGGGGAGTGACGTGTCTACCAACTATGTTTTTAGCATTTCCGGTTCAATAATTTTAGAACAAGGGGGCATTCCGCTAGTTCCGAGCACACCCCCTCCAAGCCCTAGGATGGTTTCCTTTGATTGGAATGACCTTGTTGAGTCTCGTATTCTTTCTGCCACGCCTTTTCAAATAAGGGTTGAAGTTAATTCAACAAACATTTATTGATGTATTGTGGATGAAGGAGCCTCTGAAAGTATTTTATGCTCCTCGGTTTGGAAAGTCTTGGGATCTCCCGAGATTGTGTCTTCTTCGCATGATTTGTTGGCTTTTGGCAGACGTCCTAGTGAATATTTGGGGGTTCTTCCTCAGTTACCTATATCTTTAGGTGGGAAGACTGTCCTTGTTGATGTTATAGTGGTGCAAGGCTCGTTAGATTTCAATATGCTTCTCGGGCATGATTATGTATATGCTATGAATGTTGTGGTGTCTACGCTCTTTCAGGTGATGCATTTCCCTCACAATGGAAGCATTGTCACTATCGACCAGTTGGCATCTGATAATCACCATCTTGATTTGACATTATTTTAGACTACCCCTTTATATGTTCCTAGCGTTCGTGTAGACTCTACCCCGCCATGGGTTAATTATGTGACATCTTATCCTCGATGTTCAATTACTTCTGAGCAGGAACCTGTGAAATCATGTTGGCCTTCCTGAAACTTAGTCTCAGCAATTGATCCATTGGTTTATCCAATGGGGGAATGGGAGCCCTTGGTTCCTCCTCTTAGTCCAAGTGGGCTTGAGTATCCTTCTAAGTTTGGTCTCGTTGTTTGTAGATCCTCAAGCCCTCGTGCTTGTGATTCTTCGTTGATAGACTTTGCCAGCCCTGGCCAGAACCTCCATCATCATATGGAGTATGGTCAGTTTACTTCACCCTTTGGGACTGTCGACCCTCGTTTGTGTGATTTCTCATATTTTGAATTGCCTTCAGATGAGGCTATCCTTGAAGCCATGACTACGGTTTCTATACCGTGGGAGGACTTACACTGTGGTTTGTGTTTTCTTCCCTTTTGGGAGACTTTCCAAGTTGACTATCGAAGAGATTCTTGGTCTGAGCCTAACAGCGGGCTCTACCTGAACCAGTTTCATACTTGAGTCGTAGCCCCCAACATGTCTTCTTTTAATCCCTTTTCAGACCCTCTAAACATGAAAAGATTGTCGAGCGATCTTATGGCCTTTCACACTCGTTAAACTGAAATTTGAAGTCGTGTCTATCCGGCGGTAGTTTACCCATTTTTTGGTCCGAACAGTCAACTGTGCAAACAAATGTATACTCTAGAGGCCTCAGATCCCTCAAAGAGTACCCTTAGGTATAATTTTACCCCTTTTTTTGGGCCTAAGGGACTAAATTTATGAAAAAGGAACCCCCACGGAGTCCATAGTTAATCTCTTTTCAGACTCTCTAAAATTGAAAAGATCATCGAGTGACCTTATTCTTTCACACTCATTAAAATGGTCCAGAAGAACATTCCTAACGGAGTCCATAGTTAAGTTTTTTTCAGACTCCTTAAAAATGAAAAAATGGCTGAGTGATCTTGTCTTTATAACACTCGTTAAAATGGTTTTGAATAGACGTCGTGTCAGTGTTAATTTACCCCTTTTTCGAATCGACTAGACTACCTTCGAAAAAGGTACCCCATTGGAGTCTCCTTTTACATTTTTCAGACTCTCTAAAATTGAAAAACCACTGAGCTTACCTTCTATGGGCTCGTTAAAATTACATCGAATGATGTTACCATTGTGTGTCTTATTAATCGCATTTTCATACCTGCATCTCTGGTCTAATGTCAGCTCCATGTTTCTCTAAACTAAACCATCTGAAGCATGCCTTATACGCAAGCCCTGTAGCACTTTACCTCTGCGTCTTGACACCTTTGGCCCCAGGAGGGATTTTTCCTGAGTGTCCTTACTTTGAACATCAGTCTTGTCCTTGCGCCTCGAACTTGTATGTGTGCGACACTAATTCCTCCTTTGTAATGTAACATTCTTCTATTCTTTTTCCAAAATTATTGAAAAAGACAAAAAAAAATCAAATACACCCCAAAAGGAGGAAGGGAAAAGTATTTTATTTTATTGGTAGCACAATGCGTCGCCCTTGGAAAAATCACATATGTTTGTTTGTTCATCAAACCCTGGGATTTTATATGACCTTAGGAAGTTGTTCCCACTACATTGAGCTATGTCCTCCTCCGTTTGGTTATTATTCCAAACATATGGAGAGTTTGTGTTGCCTCCTGCCTCGCAAAATTATGTTAATGCCATGCTGCCTGAGTCTCATCATTTGTCGTGCTATTTTCCAAGGGAAGTTTTTACCAAGCCTGAGTTGGCCCCTCTGCAGTTTGTCTCTTGCCCTCATGCCCGGCCATCCTGAAATTCCAATCAATTCTTTGTTCGAAATCAAGGAAGCCTTCAGTCTGATAATCAAGATTCTCTAGTCCACGACTGACGAGCCATTGAAGACCTCTGGGTAGTGAAGTCGTACACTCATATTACACTCCTACCCAAGTTTTGAAGATTTTGAAGTTGTTTCTCGAGCTCTGAAGACCTCATCTCCAGCCATCAGGCCTTATCAGCTTTTAGAAGATGGATACTCTACATGTATATCTTTTTTATTTCGAGATGTAGCTTCGTTTTGTATTGCTCGCAGCTACACTTTATATAGTTATATGACATGGATCTACAGTGTATTTGATTGGTATTCATGATTTTATTTTATCCCGAGCATGGGTATGCCCGCCTCGGTGATACAGTTATTATTTTGTAGACAGAACCTCCCGATTTCTAGTCCTTGGGCTCACTTGTTCGGAACATCGGTGAAGATTTTTAATGTATTTCGTCCATCAAATGCTCTTCTGACCTCACACATTAGGGGGCATCTTTTATAACCCTAATTTTCACCAGACATGCTTACGTGGCATCAGGCCATCTCAGATTCCTTCTTTGCCAAAACATTGTTGAACAGATCTTCTTAAAAACCCCTTTTATAAAGTCCCGCGTGCCCTACTCCATTACTACACACTTGTACACACTAGCTGACCCAAGACAGCCCACCTGTACCTACAAAATCACGGAAAAAGGAAAGTTGTTGATGGAACACATAGCTTTGGGTAAGTTAACTAAACCTTTCAGCCATGCATGGCCGGTCACTCGACCAAATACCTAGCTTCTTCTAGCCTATAAAAGAAGGGTTAGGGGTCCCATTTGAAAGGAGGAGAATCATAGTAAAGAAATTATACCCAATTAAGCATTCCCTTTGTCCCAACCTTTATCCATCCTTGTGCAAAGAGAAGTATAGAGAAAATTAGTTGGAAGATAGTGGAAGAAGAGCCTAGGACCAGGATCAAGGAGCAGTAGTCGACTTTATCATTGTAAGGTATCATTGTGAAGTTAATAAAAGAATTGATTTTCTCGTCCCGCCATATGAGATTGTGATTATTGGAATATTGATTGTATGATTGATTACATCTATAACTTGTTAGTTCATATATTAAATGCATGTCGAGTTCTTTGTTTGTCTTTAGTGAATTCAGGTCAGCATTGGGAGGAGAGTTGCAGTCAAAGAACGACCAAGCACGAAAAGGGATCGACATCAGACACGAAAAATAAGGTATGTCAACTTAATCTCTTGAGCCTTGTATTTACATATGAGTAATGGGGGTTTACGCATGGGATGATGGTAAAAAGTAATAATCTTTAGGTCATTTTTGCATGCATGATAAAACCCTTAGTGCTAGTCCGTAAGAAGGATTTCCCACCCACAACAATTGGGAACAGATGTTCTTCCCTCATCCCAATCAAGACAGTTGATCAATGCCTCTGACATCCTCTGGAAGGATCTCATCATACCTACAACATATCCCAAAGAAACTTTCTCCTGCTCAATAGTTTTCTCTTCTCCCCGAGGGTTAGATCCCTCTAACGTGGATATTCTTGAAGGAGGCATACCTCTTCCTCCTACACCATGATGTCTACTTCCCCTACGTCCTCTAACCATGACTACCTACATGGAGAACTTCGAAATTATTAGTGATACAACTTTAATCATTTTATTTAACACAGTGGAAGACGTAATGGGTCCCTTGTTGTAGGGCTAAACCTGGCTCTAATACCATATGTAACAACCCACCAATAGTTGAAAAATTATGAGTAAGAGAAAGTAATAAAGTAGCAAGTTTATTTTTTTTCTTTTCTAATATAAACTTGACATGATGTAACTAAATACCATTTAACAAGTAAACAATATAAAACTTCATTCACTCGGTAGCAACTTCCATTTTCAAGAACTACAAAAATTTTAATACCAATTCCAGAAGCTCCTCTAGTGAAACATTGGAGAGAACAAGTGTGATTATCTTAACTTATTTAATTAAGGTTGCACAACTTGCGCTTGTTTTTTAAAAATGAGTGTGCTAGAGTAATATATTCCAATAACTCATTAGCATCAGTTATTACTCTGCTTCACTCCCAAGAGTGTTATTTGTGAAGTCATAAACAAATCATTAGTGAAAATCATGCAATAATCTTAACACTAGGATTTAATGTAAATGTTACTTTAATTATTAATATCAACAATTAATAATTCAATGTTCATTAACAATAATTGTAACGACTCTTAAGTAACGACCCTCTTGGAATACTGAGATATAAGTTTTCTTCTCAGAAAACCGCAACAAAGTACTAAAAATTTATACAACGCAATCAAGATCTTAATTTATATCAACAATTTATCTATATGGTTAAAAGGTTCTTTCTAAGAATTCCTTAAGCGCAATCTAAGTTAAGGATTTTCATTCATCTATGTAGGAAATACAATAAGTGAATTTCAAAATAATTTCCTTTGTTTAAA
>ML777746.1:1012225-1039654 GCA_009831015.1 Picea engelmannii
ATATATATATATATATATATATACAAAGCACTTAACTTCATAAGTAAGACATCTTTACAATTCAGTGACGATTGTCCCAAAAACTGAGGAAGAGATAATAGAATAAAATTTGATGATCATCCACAATAATAGAGTTTTGAACTCACTTACTAAACGTGTAATTTGACTGCAATAAGCATTCCTTAGTACAACCCTTACTAATCTAATATATTTAAACATCGTCATATCCCTTTAATATTTAACCATTAATTTTTATTGTTGAGTCATGTGCACTAATCTGGATTTCCTCTATGACTTCCACTATGAAAAGGAAACGATATGCAGAAGTCTTCACTCTAAGAGGTTAATTTCAGCAGCTCTTAAACGAATCAATACGATAATTTAACTTAATCTAAGGAAAGGATTAGTCACGTCGATATTAATTCTAGGAGAAGTAATTACTATGAACAGTGGTTAAAAACTCGGCGTCGAACACAAGATAGAAAGAACCATTCCACATCAAGAAAGAGTTAGAACAACACGTCATCTAGACAAAGTTTGTGTGGGTCAACCTCGGCCATTGGATAATAGATGATAAATGGTCAAATCGTTAGTAGTCGGGAATGTGATTTATTTAGATTCATTACTTAGTAACGCCAGCATGAATCAGCAAACAGGTGACAAGCATTCAAATAGAGGTTAAAAGCTAAATAATTCATCTGACAACTTTGCTATAAAACAATCTAACTTCAACGGAGAAAAGGGGGAAAACAAGGTGGAAAGGTGAAAGTTTTAAAACTCAAGAAAAGTGATAGTTCGAATTAAATTGGTTAAAGGCGGACGATCTCTGGTAGCATTAGGTAAGTTTTCAAGAGTAATTGCTTGCGCTAGAATCACCTTTACTTAACATATCATGAACGATAACTAAGTCTACTATAACACAGGTGGCATCCACATACCCTAATCATCCTAAATTATAGGTCACAACATTAAGAGATGAGTCGTTTTGCAGTGGAAGTGCGTTCAGAAAACTCAAGAAGCGTATTAAGGATTTGAGACTAGATCAACTAGATCGTGTAGACCAAGGATTGAGCTTCCTTGACACTGCAAAAAAACTGAAAAAGATACATGCACTCTCCCTGCCACTGGACAATATTCGCTCAAAGAAAAAAATTTATACAGGGATAACAATAATAACTCAATTCTCAAGTTTGACGGTGGTAAGTTATTGAACTGAGGAAAAGAGAACGTTCATTACTTCAACGGTCAAAGGCTTTACACTACAGGTGACCGTTTAGATTCCATCTAACCATGAGTTCGATGCATAATTAATTAAGATGGAACAGGAAATGTGCTTGGAGTTACCCTCTCAAAAATTACGGAGAAAGAAGTCAACTAGACAAGATAACTACTCTAATAAGGAATCTGGTCGCAGAGAAGAATGAGATCGGATTCCTTCAGAAAAAAGAGTTTAAGTACCGAAGTGGTGTCACAATTATTCTTTATCTATTGTCTAGGGTTCAACCCAAAGGATCCTAGACCGAATCAAATTAAGAGTTGAGGGTCGGTGACTGCTAAACGTGCTTCCAGATCATAATGGGAGAGAATTGACAAAATTAATTTTTTAATAGAAGAATTTAGTACTGTAATTACATATCGTAACAAAGTAAGATTGCATATAAATATTTGTAGAGCTAAAGAACCTTAAGCTTATGTGAAATAACTAGTGATAACACATTTTAAAAATTGTGCAACCAATCGAAACTATGAAACAAATCGATGATGAAATAAAAATTCAGGAATATGTCATCCATGCGACTTCTAACCAGTGAGTTACATCATTTTTAAGAAAAAAATAAAAACAAACAAAATTACAAGACAAGTCCCATATGGGTTAAAATTCAAGAATGTAACATGTTGAATTTACAATCCTTAGTACGATTACATTGGTATAATATCAACCTTCATAACTTATTGAAATATCTAAAACCAAATAAGTATCGGGACCAAAGAGAGATGTATTTGTAGATGATTTTCAATCTGGAGATTTGCACAACATCTTCATTTTTCTTGTCAATCCAAGACTTCACTGGTACCTCCCAGACAACGCTAGGGGTACTCTTCTTCCCCCTTAGCCCCCCAAGCCGCAAAGGGGCCACACAAATTAACCATAAAACAATAGCTACAAATCTTGCCTCGCAAGGAAGAGCTTTCACTCTTTCCACAAGCTTGGTATCCCAACTCTCACAACAAAAACACAGCCAAACAAAAATTTTACAGCATAACAATACTAAGAAAAGAGATATCTCTTTCCCTTATTCTCCATTTCCTTTATAGAAAAATATCTTATGACACATGTCCTCATGCACAAAAAATTAACTTTTTAATTAATTTAATTATGATCATTCACCCACACACTTGTCACACTCTCCTGAAGTTGCAAAAGTAATTACCCTTTTTATTTTATTTAAAAATCACTTTTCCCTCACATTCCCCAATGTGTCCCTATTTTTTCTCTTAGATGTCTCTTAGCTCCCTAATTTGTCATTTAATGAGTGTCCCCTAACTAAATCTTAGTTTGAGTTGGTTTAGGAGTCTTCTTTTAGTTAGGCTTCATGGTAGATTTACTCAAGGTGCTACTCTATGTGTACATCTATTCTCTCATGTTTTAGTTTTCTTTCTATTTTAAATCTCTTTTATTATTTTCATGCACACATGTGCAATTTTCCCAACCTTTAAATTTTATTCCCTCTTTTCCTAGAGTTTGATTTTATCTCAAATCTTTTGACTTATTTAATATTTTATTTAGTCCCTTATTTAAACTTATACTTAGAATTAGTTTTAAGCTTAGGTTTAGACTCTTGTTATATTTCTAAGTTTATAAATAAATGATTAATTAATACTTTGTTCTATCAAGGTTTAAACATTTCATTAATTTCCTAGCCCACTTAGATTTATTGACTTACATTTAAATTAACGGTGTGTCCTTCAAGATGCACCTTCATGCTTCCAAGGGTGCCACCCACCTTTGACCAGTTTTGGAAGTTTGTCTGACCCTTGGAATCAACACTCCATTTGGTCGACCTTGTGAAAGACTAAGGGCTTTTAAGGAATAAGAATTGTGTCTTATCATGCGCCCCTTAGATTTCCTCGTGAGCGATTGTCTAAGTCTTCCCTCACAACATCGTGTACCTCTTGAACTAGGTAATTGTTAACCTATAGTTCAGGTCACCGAGAGAGTATTAGTAGGCTATAATAAGGATGTTGTCACACCTCTCCCTCAAATTTCTAGTTTTTGTGCATGACCCATTTACTCCTTATGTGAGTCGGATTAGCAAGTATCGTCAAGTTTGCATCCACTAACAAAAATAGTGTCCATAATCCATATGCATAAATCATATTGTAATCAATCATATATCACATGTGCGAAAAATGAAATACTCAAACAAAATGCAATCCACTCCCTGACTCAATACAAAGTCTAAGGAAGTCCATTGATGTCATCAGCATCCATAACATGTCATGTGTCATGCACACTCAGGAAGACTTGTCAATAATATATGTCAATACATATACATCTAAAAGTAACAATAAATCACAATACATCATCAACATCATCATATATAACTCATAATCGAAACGAAATCATAATATACCATAATTGGATCACTTGCATGTAAGTGTCCTCAAAGAATAAGTCAATATAAGTGTGATTAGTAGAACGGGATGTTACAAGTTGAACCAACTTCATTGTAGAAAAAGTAGAAACTTTATTCTTGCAATTGGGACCCAAACTAACATATCAAATAAACTTTGTTGTTGATAAACGTTCTTTAATATAGGTTGCTAATGGTAAATCCCTTCATAGTTTTGTAGGAGAAAACACTCATATTTTTGCATAATCTTGGTTCATGGTTGTTAACGTGGTGCATTTGAAAACCCACATTGATTGTCAATACAACTTGTCATCCTGTCTCTAATTTAGGTTGTTGATGGGAAAGCATAATCTTGGTTCTTGGTTGTTAACGTGGTGCATTTGAAAACCCACATTACTTGTCAATACAACATGTCATCCTCTATCTAATTTAGGTTGTTGATGGGAAAGCATAATCTTGGTTCTTGGTTGTTAATTTGGTGCATTTGAAAACCCACATCGATTGTCAATACAACATGTCATCATGTCTCTAATTTAGGTTGTTGATGGGAGAGCATAATCTTGGTTCTTGGTTGTTAACGTGGTGCATTTGAAAACCCACGTTTTTTGTCAATACAACATGTCATCCTCTCTCTAATTTAGGTTGCTAATGGGAAAGCATAATCTTGGTTCTTGGTTGTTAATGTGGTCCATTTGAAAACCCATGCTAATTGTCAATATAGCATGTCATCATGTCTCTAATTTAGTGTGTTGATAGGAAAGCATAATCTTGGTTCTTGGTTGTTAACGTGGTGCATTTGAAAACCCACATTGATTGTCAATACAACATGTCATCATATCTCTAATTTAGGTTGTTGATGGGAAAGCATAATCTTGGTTCTTGGTTGTTAACGTGGTGCATTTGAAAACCCACACTGATTGTCAATACAACATGTCATCATGTCTCTAATTTAGGTTGTTGATGGGAAATCCCTTCACAGTGTAGGAGAAGATATTTGTATCTATGCACAATATTGGTCCCTGATTGTCTAAAAACGATTCCTCTTAGCTTGAATTGTAGGGGCGTGAACAGCTACACAAACATAGTTTATTCCTTGTATATGCATTCTAGAAATGGTCAGAGATGTCCATTATCATTTCGATGTGCTTTTGATAATCTAATACCTTCCTTTTTCCAACCACAGAACAACGACGGTTTTCAATGATATGTTAAACACTGAGATGAAGAAATTCAATCCTAGCCAATTAATCTTCACCAATCTATTGTTATCCTCCTCCTTTATGTGTTTAGTAATAGCAACTAGCATGGGCTTCCATGTTTTTGTAACTTTTCTTATTTCTAAATGTCTCCTATAATAGGAGTTTTTGTATTCCCTCACATTCAAATCAAGTGTTCATAGGCTCCAATACACTGGAACCGGAATAATAACCTAGTGGACAACAATAATTGTTGCCTTATTCTTAACTTCAACTTTTAGTTGGTGAAGTCTATTGCTTCCAACTGTAACTATTAGGTACTCAAAGTGAACTCCTTGACTTCATCCATATCCATATCTTCTCCTAATGGGTGTTATCTTGAACGCTCTTCAAAATTAATTCAGTGATCCCACAATTGAATATTTGATAATTTTTTGTTGAGAATACTAAGGAGATTGTCATGGAACCTTCCTCCTAATGTCATTGCCTTGCCCTAACTCTCTCATCTCCATGCTATCTCTTATCAGACCATGATTGATCCTCAAATTGATCAGTGGAAGTGGTTTTCCTATCCTTGTTTCCAACTCCAACATCCCCACTAAGGAGTTAGTTGGATCATCTACCTAAACTGCTCTTGTCCAATAGGTCTTTATGATTGACCTCTTAAATCCTATCTCATATCAACTTCTTCAAGAGAATATTGTACTCGTTGAAGGTTTAACTTTGATAATTCTTTCTCAAATGACCTTTAATGTGACAAATTGTACATCAAAGCAGTGTGCATTCATAGTTTGCCTTTGTTTACTGATCAACTTTCAGAATTATATGATCCTTCAGATTGTCTCTTGTACTCCACACATATTTGAGAAGATTCTCTCATCTACCTATGCTTTCTCTGGGGATATAGCTTTACAACCATACCAAAGACCAACCCAACATTTGTGAGGAACTCCTAGACTATGAATTCATCAAGAAGGTAAGGAAATATAATCAATGAAAAATATGGGAATCTACTATTCTAGAAAAAGCAAGAGCCCCTTGTTAAGGGAATTTAAATAATTCATTCTTAAACTAAATGTTATAGATGTTGAGATTTGGGTACCTTGGGAAGTGGTCTCCTTATGGTTTTGAGTCTCTAACCACAAGTGGGAAAAACATTGATACTATGTACCTTGTAATTTATGTCTAATTCAACTTTGACTTCACTTAAGTCAAAAAGTTGAATTTTTGTCACTTAGGAAAAAGTGAATAATTTTTCACTTTGTGGATGAATGAGGGGACATAAAGTGAACTTAGGTAACTTAACCCAAAGTGGTTTTGTGAGTGATATTATTGTGGGATGATCTCAACCTTTGATTAGAGAATGGATGGAGAGATCTTAGCCATCCATCTCTTAGGTTTCATTATGGAGGTTCAAGAGGGGCGCATAGGGCCTAAGGAGGCTCATTATATCTTTTGTTCACTTGTAGAGGAAGAGGAGAGCAATGGAGATGGGAATGGAAGCATTGGATGAGGTCAGCAAGGGCACCTCCTTCCATGGAGGGCTCTAGGAGGCTTTGGCTTCCATTGTTTTGTGGTGTTCATGCTTGCTTGGAGGAGGGCGCACACCTAGTAGGGAGATCTTACACTTGTCAAATTCTTGTTTGGAGTGTCTTGTTGGAGAGGTAGCACATAAAGTTAGATTTGTGTGCAAGGGTTTCTTCTACAAGACAACAAGGAGCAAGGACGCAAGGTTTGAGTGGGATTGAGCAATAAATGAGGAGGGTGCACCATGCTTGGGCACATTCACCTTCTTTGACTTGTATTGCAGCTTGAGAGGGGTTGCCTTTGTATCATGTTCATGTGTTTCATGTACTTGTTGTATCTCATATTATTTACATCACATATATAGACTTATATTTCAAACTGGTTTTCCCCGGGGAATTTTATCTAGGGTCGTGTTGACCAAAAACTCTTGAGTCCTAATTTCATGCATGCTAGAGTTTAGAAACAACATTATATTAGTTGTAAAAATCTAGAGGTGTGTTATATATTTGAGGTATGCATGTGCTAACCTATGAGATACTAAAACTACATGCTAGAGCACCTTAAAATCTTATGTAACCATAACTAAACAGCAGAAAAGTTCTTGAACAGTTTGTTGTTATAAAACAGCAGCAAAAAAGAGTTAGATTGTTAAAACTTAGAGCCAATATTAGGTCAAAAACGGACCTAGTTGGAAGCATGTAAAGACCTCAGATTTCTTCATGGTATCAAAGCCGTTGGTGGCTAAATCTCATTGATTTTAGACAACATCTTGTGGACAGTTCTTGACAACTAGCGAGCAGATTTCTTGAAAGCTTGTTGACAGTGATTTGTAGCAGCTTGTTGGCAGTGATTTGTGTGACAATTGTAGGACTATTGTTGGACCTAGATTCGGCCTCTTTTCACACCTATTTGTGAGGAGTGAGGCTGATTTTGTACAACCTCTTTTCACACATGTTCTGTCAGGAGTGAGGTTGCAGTTTGACTGCCTCTTTTCACACATATGGTGATAGGAGTGAGGCAGTGTTCTTTTGCAGTTGTAGCATCAGTGTGAGTTCAGTGGGAAGATGTCAATATCCCAGATGTGGGCAGAGGATAGGCTAGTTGGAGCTAGCAACTAGTTCCCATGGAAGACCGGGATCATTTTCATCTTGGAGGATCTTGAACTATGGGATATAGTTCAAGCTCCTGTGGTGATTCCTCCTGCACCTGCTCCATCACCATTGTTGGATGCAGATTTCAAGAAGAAAAACACCAAGGAGAAACGAGCTATTTGTGATGTAATGAGGGATCACATCATACCCCACTTGATTGGTAAAGACTATGCATTTGAGATGTGGACATCCTTGTGCAAGCTTTATAGAGTCCCAACCAAAACCAAAAGATGGTTCTGCAAGAGAAACTCAGGAGCATTCAGATGTTCAAGACCGAGTCAGTCACTTCTTACCTTGGCAAATTCACTCAGATCAGAGATGAGTTAGCAGCGGTCGGAGAAATTGTGGACCCGAACTTTATAGTGAGAACAACTTTAAACATATTTTCCAAACCCTGGGGTTTGTTTGTACAAGGCATTGTTTCACGGGAGGTCATGCCTACTTGGGAGAGACTTTGGGATGATTTCGTACAAGAGGAGTTGAGATGCATCTCGAAGTCTTCAGGACAATAGCGGATACCTGCGGGTGATGAGGATCTTTCTCTTTGGACAAAGGGCAAGAAGTGTTGATATTATGGTAGCTGTGGGAGGTATTTACCTCCACGTGTAAACCTGACAATGATAGAATACCCCGGGAAGCAAGAAGAAACCCTAATGAGTTGGCTAATAACCCTAGAAGACTTGTTGGCTCAAGAAGATAATTTATATTAGGTTATTAGCCTCCAAGAGAAGAAGTCGACTAGAAATAATAATATATACTGAACAGACAGATACCCAGAATAAGAAGTTGGCCCAGGCAGTTAGCCAGAATTAGTATAAATACAGGAGATCAGTTCTCATTCTGGTAGGCAATGTCAGTATTGCAGAGCAGCACTTGTGCGCACTGCAGTTGCCCAGTTTCTACGCAGGTTTGGAGGAGAGTTGTCGTTGCAGCTGTTGCAGCTAGCAGTTACGCTTGGACTATCTCTTGGCTAGGGTTTGGACTATATGATCAGCTCTTATTGGTGTGCTATCCTTGGGGAAAGGTGTTCTACCCTTTGTTTGACTATCTAGCCTAGGGTTTGCTTCCGGAGTGATTCTCTATCAAGGTTAAGGTGCTCGGAGGGTGGCTTCAGCCTATTGTTGGGTGACAAGGGTATTGTCAATGGTAAAACGAGCACAATCCTTCATATTCTAACAGGTTATGGGCCCACACCTCCTTCATTCAGTCTAACCGCTGGAAGGAAACATAGTCGTGAGGATATTAAGCTCGTTGAAGAACTGTCGCTAGGGTTTCTAGCAGGAGCAGTCACCATAGCCTTGTTGCTAGGGTTACTAGATGGTGCAGTTGCAGAAACCCTAATCCTCTTATTGAGGCACCTTAAGTGAAGGGATTGACCTAATCTCCTAATAGATCAGTGTGCCTTAGCCTAGTGCATCTCCTAGTACTCTCAGCAAGCCAAGATGTCAAGTTTGAGTTTTTGGTCAAAACTAGGGTTTGACCAAGTCAAAGCAGCCATGACTTATTCTATGAAGTCAGAGAACAAGTTAGATGGAGCCTCTAACTTCAGAGGGTGGAAGACAAGGATTGATCTCATCCTTGCCGAGAATAAAGTGTTGGATATCGTGAAAGGAAAGATCGTGGAACCAGAGTCTGAAGAAGGAAAAGAGAAGGAACCGTAGAACATTGCAGTTATGGAGAAGTTCAAAGACGGTGACATCAATTCCATGAGTATCATAGTGGACTCTATAAAAGACCACTTGATACCCTACATCTCCCATCTTGACTCATCAAAGAAGATGTACAATGTCCTAACAAACCTCTTCTCAGTCAGAAACATTGGACAAATAATGAGTTTGAAGAATGAGCTTCGTGACATGAAGATGAATGATCATGACAGCATAACATCATACTATGTGAGAATCTCTCAGTTAAGAGATCAACTATAAGCTATTGAAGAGATCATCTCGGAGAAGGAATTGGTAAACATAGTACTCAATGATCCTCCCAAGAGGTGGGATGCATTTGCCGCAAGCATGAACACAAGGAAGGAGTATCCGACATTTGAAGAACTTTGGACTTCTTGTGCTCAAGAAGAATCAATGATCAGTGCAAAAGAGAAACCCCAAAAAAAGTACGATGATCAAGCCTTCACATCGAGATTCAAGAATTTCAAGAACAAAAGGAAGTTTGGTTCAAGGAGGAAGACAAATCAAGAGAAAGATATTTCAGAAATACAATGCTTCCACTATCGAAAGTATGGTCACTACAAGAATTATTGTCCCAAGCTAAAGAAATGGAAGGAGAAACACGAAGCATCAATTGTCGAAGAAAAGGAACATACAAAGAAGACCAAGCCGGATGAAAGAGACTTCTTCTTTTGAAAGTAACAATACTCTTCTTAGTTCGTGTACATATCTTGTTTGCATAATCTCTATACATATCTTGTATATCTATCTCTTAGAAGATAAGATGTTCCAAGAAGAACTATACCTATGGAAGAACAACAAGATAAAGATTGCTATCATTATACAAGTCAGGATGAAATACATAAAGAAAATCATGTGGAAGCCATTACAAGAGACTTAGAAGAAGCAAGACAGAAAGAAGTCAGCAACCAAGAGGAAATTGGAGAGACTTATAACACTTTGTAGAAGAGAACAAGGATGTAGAGAGAAGCATGGACTCTCCTAGATGGAGGGAGCCGATTATACATTACCAAGAGCATGCAGCAAGGATTAGGAGGGAGCTAATCCAATAATCCATTGAAGATGATGAAGTATATATCCATGGTAGCAGCCATGAAAGGCAGTACGTGTTCAGTTCGACCCTAGAAGAAGACTTCTGCGAAGAGGAGCCTTAAAGTATCCCTGGTTGTCCATCCACATCCGTGATCCTATAATGCAAGGAAGAAGTGAAATCTTTAGGGCATGGAATCTATAAGAAACTCCATGGACCCAAGAACTAAATAAAAACACAAGAAAGAACATGAAGATTCCAAGAAAAGAAAGATAAGCCAGAACAACCAGTCATTGCATCAAGAATCACAAGATTGTCAGCCTGATATGAACTCAAAAAAAGCAATCAAGCAAAGGAACTGAAAGTCGTGATGAAGAACAGTGTATGGAAGACTTATGAATGAAAGCATTGTGAGATCTAGAACTAGAGGTTCTCCTAGATGGAGGGAGAAGACTATGATGATTACTTGTTCCAGTAAACCAGACATATCTCTACATGAGCCATTATATCATCCGCAACATCCATGAGTTGGAGTTCTACATCAGATAAATGCAAATACTAATTGAACAAAGAGTGTATGAAGAGCAACCTCAATACTTTGAGGCATACCAGAGAGAGACCCTTGTATGCATATGGAAAAAGATAGCTCGATGGAGAACCTCCATTGCACAGCAGAAGCGTGGTGAAGATTTTCTATAATAGAGATATTGTATCAAGATGATTACTCAGTAGATCAGATCTCATGATGACAGAAGAAGTGCCAAATGGATATGTTCCAGTTTTCCAACAATGATATACTCTATTGATCAGAGCTACATGAAGCCTTCCGAGAAAACTAGTGTTTCAGACATAAGTACATTTGAAATCAAGCATTACATTATATGTGATGAAGTCCACAAAGGAGAAGGTGGTTCTCCAATACATATCTCCACGGATGAGTAGATAAGTAGACATTTCAGTAAAGCTTCCATCCAAGATGAAAGAGTTTGCATACTCAAGCTGGAGCTCGTGGAGACGACTTCCTTATTGAAAGAGGAAGAGATGAATCCCAGGTTGGGAGAGAGCACTGATATGTATTGATTTATGGACAGTCATTTTTCAGTTCGAAAATTGGTCCAGGATGAGCAGTTTCCTTTCCAGTTTGGAAAGTGGATTGAAATTTATTACGGACGGCGATTTCCCATGGTGGTTAACATGGGAAATGGTCCAGATTGTTGATGTATCATAGATAGTGACTTTCCATTGTGGTTAACATGGGGAGTGGTCTAGGGCAATCTCTCTTCTTAAGGGTTACTCAAGAAGACTGGCCCGCCTCGCCGAACAACGATTTATCATTGTGGTTAACATGAGGAATGGTATGTTTTGGAGGTTGATACAGGACAATGTTTTCCTCTTGTGGTTAACAGAGGAAATGGTTCAGACAATCATTCCTTAGGGTTTAAACATTCTCTCCAGGGTGCACTTTGATTAGTGTAGGAGGAATGGCCCAGAGTGGGGAATGGTTCAGACTCAACGATCAGGGACATGCATTCCTTAGAGTTTATACATTCTCTCCAAGGTGCACTTTGATTAGTGTAGGAGGAATGGCTCAGGGTGGGGAATGGTCCAGGCTCAACAATCAGGGACAAGCATTCCTTAGAGTTTATACATTCTCTCCAGGGTGCACTTTGATTAGTGTAGGAAGAATGGCCCAAGGTGGGGAATGGTCCAGGTTTAGAAGACAGGACAGTTATTCTTCCTTGCTTGAGAAGAATAGTCCAGATATCTCATGTTCTACTCTGAGGGCAGATATTCTTTTAGATCTCACAGATGTGAGTGAAAGATTGGCCCAGATGATTCAGTTTATATCATAACATTTTTTATGTGCAGGTTGATATCAAATGATTGTTATGAAGACTATATGACAGTAGATGTATACTACTGTGGTGGATGTGTTCCATTGTTCGTGATTATACATTGTTAATCAAGTACTTGTGTGTTACTTGGTGTGGTAGTGTACCATTGGATTGTAGTTATGTACTACTATGGATAGACACAGTTGTGTTCTATTTTGTTTTGATTGCCTTGAAGACTATCAACAGTATTGGAAATGATTATCAGTTAGATGGATAATCAAAGAAAAGAGATTTCCCACACAGAAAATGGTTCAGAGCATTTACTCTTCTAGATTAGAAGAATGGTTTTTGTATCACTCTATGGAGTGAGCATCATGTCTGATTACTCAGATAGAGTATGGTTTCGAGAGATGATGCAGCTGATGACATTGATGATGATGATGGTGCTCATGATCTAGTCTATACAACTATGTTGATGCTACCGGGTGAATGGTATGTTTTTTGTGCTCAACACCATTACTTGTAATACCTCCCTAGCTAGGAGGGAGTGTTGATATTATGGTAGTTGCAGGGGGTATTTAACTCCACATGTAAACTTGACGATGATAGAATACTCCGAGAAGCAAGAAGAAACCCTAATGAGTTGGCTAATAACCCTAGAAGACTTGTCAGCTCAAGAAGATAATTTATATTAGGTTATTAGCCTCCAAGAGAAGAAGTCGGCCAAAAATAATAATATATATTGAACAGACAGATACCCAAAATAAGAAGTCGGC
Organism: Picea engelmannii; assembly: GCA_009831015.1. NCBI lineage: Eukaryota > Viridiplantae > Streptophyta > Pinopsida > Pinales > Pinaceae > Picea > Picea engelmannii. The sequence goes on from ML777746.1 coordinate 1,025,064, forward strand.
CCAGGCAGTTAGCCAGAATTAGTATAAATACAGGAGGCCAATTCTCATTCTGGCAGGCAGTCTCAGTATTGCAGAGCATCACTTGTGTGCACTACAGTTGCCCAATTTTTGCGCAGGTTTGGAGGAGAGTTGTCGTTGCAGCTGCTGCAGCTAGCAGTTACGCTTGGACTATCTCTTGGCTAGGGTTTGACCTATATGATCAGCTCTTATTGGTGCGCTATCCTTGGGGAAAGGTGTGTTACCCTTTGTTTGGCTATCTAGCCTAGGGTTTGCTTCCGGAGTGATTCTCTGTCAAGGTTAAGGTGCTCAGAGGGTGGCTTCGGCCTATGGTTGGGTGACAAGGGTATTGTCAATGGTAAAACGAGCACAATCCTTCATATTCTAACAAGAAGAAGGTCAGCAAGGGTGCACGACAAGGTCCCAAGAGGGGGGGCAAGCCACAGGGAGAGAGTGGCAGTGGGTAGAAGAGGGATATGAGCAAAGTGAAGTGCTTTGCTTGTAAGAGGATGGGGCACTATGTTGGACAGTGTCCCAACAGAAAGAAGAAGCAGGGTGGCATAGTAGTTACAGCAGATGAGACATAGTTTCATACAGTTTTGAGAGGGAGTGTGTCTTCCTTGTTTGTTGCACTTCAGTTGAGATGACACCCAGTATCTGATACATACATAGCAGGGCTTCGAGCCACATGACCAGTGTTAGGGAGCATTTTACTAACCTCAAATATATAGAGGTCAGGTTGGAGATTGCTCTTGGTGATGACACCATAGTCAGAGTTGTTGGGCGTGGCATAGTTACCTTTCAAAAAGATGGCTTGCCACCTATTTCGTTTGGGGATGTTCCCTACATCCCTGGGTTGAAGAAGAATCTGATATCGGTTTCCACCCTCTAGGATAGGGGTCTTGAGGTGTCCTTCAAAGAAACAGAGGTCCTCATACACCCTAAGGGGTCTCGTCTCCCCTCAGGGCAGGGGATTGGACTGAGGGATGGGAAACTATCATATTGTTTTTTCAGCCACTTCATGGTTTGGCAGCGAGTAGTGACAAAAACAATCAGTTGTGTGAGTTGTGGAATTGGAGGATGGCTCACCTTCATCATGGGACTCTTGGAGGACTGAGAAAGGTTTTGACAGGGGTGCCAAAATTCAGTTCAAAGCATCAGGATGTGTGCAGAGAGTGTGCGCTTGGTAAGTTTACCAAGGCTTATTTTCCTAACAGTGACAGCAGGTTAGCTGGGGTACTAGATTTAGTACACAGATGTGTGTGGGCCTATGTCTCGGGCGTCCTTGAGTAGTTGTGAGTACTATCTCACATTCATAGATGACCACTCTAGGAAGACATGGATTTATTTCTTGAAGGCCAAGAGTGAGGTCTTCAAGAGGTTCCAAGAGTTCAAAACTCTTTTGGAGAACCAAACAAGAAAGAGGATCAAGGTCTTGCGGTCAAACAATAGAGGTGAGTATTCCTCCAGTGAGTTTGTAGAATTATGTACCCGTGCAGGGCTCAAAAGACAGATGATCGTGCCTTACAACCCCCAGCAGAACGAGGTTGTCGAGAGGAAGAACAGTGTGATTACAGGTGTAGCGAGATCTATGTTGCATGATCAGAGTTTGCCTCTACACCTTTGGGCTGAGGCGAGTGTTGTTGCAGTTTATCTGCAGAATAGGAGTCCCCATAGGATTTTGGGGAAGAAGACTCATGAGGAGGTCTTCATGGTAAGAGGCCCGATGTTGAGCACATCAAGATTTTTTGTTGCTTGACTTATTCTCATGTCCCCTCGGAGAGGAGGACAAAGCTAGACCCCATAGCCCAACAGGGGATTCTAGTTGGGTACTCAGAGGTCTCAAAGGCCTATCGGATTTACATTCCATCACAGCGGAGAGTGGTGGTGAGTAGAGATGTTAGATTTGAGGAGGGTAGTGCTTTCTGGAGGTCTCTCGAATCGAGAGTCAATATTGAGGATGATGCAGAGGCACAGATTGATGTCTCAGAGGGAGCACAACCTCAGGTATATGGTACACCAGTTTCAGGGGTGACAGGGTCACCTTACACAGCTTCAGGTTCACAGGCAGAGGGTGCAGAGGCTTCAAGATCTCATAGTGCTTGGATTAGGTCTGAGGCAAATACTCTTGGGCGAGATCTTACTTATCCTTTGACTACTTCAGGGAAGAGGAAACCGAGATGGTTTCAAAAGACCCTGAAGGAAGCCAAGGAGAATGTAAGAGAGCCCAAGAGACAGTTCAGAGAGAGAAAAGCACCAGAGAGGCTTGGGTCCTATTTGGCGATGGTGACGAGTATCTAAAATACAGAGCCACGGACATTTGCGTAGGCAGTTGACCAACAGGTTTGGTGAGAGGCCATGCTCAAGGAGTATGACTCCATTATGCGCAATGATGTTTGGGAGGTGTTTCCGAGGCCAGTGGGGAAGTCGATGGTGACTTCCAGATGGTTGTACAAGACCAAGTATGTTGCAGATGGCAGCATAGAGAAACACAAGGCCCAATTTGTGGCGTGAGGATTCTCTCAAGTAGAGGGAGTTGATTATGAAGAGACATTCGCACCAGTGGCAAGACACGCCTCCATTAGGAGCATTATTGCCATAGCGGCAGAGATGGGTTGGAGGATACATCAGATGGTTGTAAAGACCACATTTCTCAATGGTTTTATTGAGGAGGTGTACATTGAGCAGCCACAGGAGTTCAAGGTGAGTAAGAGAGAGTCTCACGAGTGCCTTTTGAGAAAGGCATTGTATGGTCTGAAGCAAGCTCCCAGAGCTTGCTATTCGCACATTGACACATATTTGCTTCAAATGGTATTTGAGAAGAGCGATGTTGATCCTAACCTCTATTACATCATTAGAGGTGAGGACATGCTCATTATCATTTTGTATGTAAATGACTTGTTCATCACGGGAGCGGAGCTTCTCATAGCTAAGTGCACGTTAGGATTTGCATCAAAGTTTGAGATGAGTGACATTGGTTTGATGCACTATTTTCTGGGCATGGAGGTATGGCAAAAGGAGGGTCACATCTTCCTGGGACAGGGGAAGTATGTTGCAGAAATTTTGAGTAGGTTTCAAATGGAGGACTGCAGGCCTATGTCGACTCCCATGGTCATCAACTAGAAGAAGCTTAGTGGTTCAGATTCCCAGTTGGTGGTTGCTACAGTATATAGACAGTTGATCGGATCGTTGATGTATCTAGTCAACACTCAACCAGATATTTGTTTTGTCATGAACACTCTCAGCCAGTACATGGTAGAGTCGAGGAGTGTTCACTGGATTGGGGAAAAACATGTTTTGAGGTACATTGCAGGGTGAGTGGATTATGGCCTGGACTATGTCAGAGGGGATGAAGTCAGTTTGGTTGGCTACACAGACTCGGACTGGGCAAGATGTGCTATTGATAGGAAGAGCACCTTAGGTTGTTTTGGGTTGGGGTCAGGACTTGTTTCCAAGTAAAGCCAAAAACAAAAGTCAACTGCTTTGAGTTCAGTCGAGGGAGAGTATATGGCGGCTAGTTAGGCCAGTTGCGAGGCCATTTGGCTTCGTAAGATGTTGGTAGGATTATTTGGTTGGGAGTTGCCTCCAACTGTTATTCATTACGATAATCAGAGTTGTATCAAACTCTCCGAGAATCCAGTTTTTCATGACAGGTCAAAGCATATAGAGATCAGATACCACTTCATCATAGATTAGGTTCAACAAGAGGCAGTACAGTTGCAGTATATTCTGACTGATGAGCAGGTTGCAGATATTCTCACCAAGGCCCTGCCAAGGGGTAAACATGTCTACTTCGGAGACAAGATGGGTTTGGTGAAAAACACTTTCCTTGGTAAGATGGAGTGTTGAGATTTAGGTACCTTGAGAAGTGGTCCCCTTGTGGTTTTGAGTCTCTAACCACAAGTGGAAAATACATTGGTACTATGTACCTTGTATTTTATGTCTAATCCAACTTTGACTTCAATTAAGTCAAAAAGTTGAATTTTTGTCACTTGGTCAAAAATTACTAATTATTCACTTTGTGGGTGAATGAGGGGACATAAAGTGAACTTGGGGAACTTAACCCAAAGTGGGTTTGTGAGTGAAATTATTGTGGGATGATCTCAACCTTTGATTAGAGAATGGATGGGGATATCTTAGCCATCCATCTCTTAGGTTTCCTTATGGAGGTTCAAGAGGGGCGCATAAGACCTAAGAAGGCTCATTCTATCTTTTGTTCACTTGGAGAGGAAGAGGAGCGCAATGGAGATGGGAATGGAAGCATTGGATGAGGGCAGAAAGGGAGCCTCCTTCCATGGAGGGCTCTAGGAGGCTTTGGCTTCCATTGTTTTGTGGTGTTCATGCTTGCTTGGAGGAGGGCGCACACCTAGCAGGGAGGTCTTACACTTGTCAGATTGTTGTTTGGAGTGTCTTGTTAGAGAGGTAGCACACAAGATCAGGTTTGTGTGCAAGGGTTTCTTCTACAAGACAACAAGGAGCAAGGGCGCAAGGTTTGAGTGGGATTGAGCAACAAATGAGGAAGGCACACCATGCTTGGGCGCACATTCACCTTCTTGGACTTGTATTGCAACTTGAGAGGGGTTGTCTTTGTATTAGGTTCATTTGTTTCATGTACTTGTTGTACCTCAAATTCTTTACATCACATATATAAACTTATATTCCAAACTGGTTTTCCCCGGGGGGTTTTATCCAGAGTGGTTTTATCCAGGGTCACGTTGACCAAAAACTTGCGTCCTAATTTCATGCATGCTACAGTTTAGAACAGCATTATATTAGTTGTCAAGATCTAAAGGTGTGTTATATATTTGAAGTATGCATGTGCTAACCTATGGGCTACTAAAACTACATGCTAGAACACCTTAAAATCTTATGTAACCATAACTAAACAGCAGAAAAGTTCATGAACAGTTTGCTGTTATAAAACAGCAGCAAAAAAGAGTAAGACAATTGAAACTTAGAGCCAATCTCAGGTCAAAAACAAACCTAGTTGGCAGCCTATTAGGACCTCATATTTCTTCAATAGAACCCTTTTCCTTTGAGCTCAAAATGAACCCCATTTTGAACTACATCTTTCTAGACTACAAACCATTTTTCCAAAACCTGGGTTGGCAACAAAAATCTGTTGAACTTCCTTTCTCAAACTTCTTGCCCATAAATGCACAAAGAAATCTTGTATTTCCTCGATAGGAATTCCAACAACTGTAGACCACATTGGTGAAGAACTCCTAGACTCTGAATTCAACAAGAAGGTAAGGAAATATGATCAAGAACATGGGAGTCTACTATTCTAGAACAACCAATAGCCTCTTGTTGAGGGATTTTAAATCATTCGTCCGTGTACTAAATGTTATGGAACCCTTTTCCTTTGAGCTCAAAATGAACCCCAGTTTGAACTACATCTTTGTAGTCTCATTTTGAACTACATATTTCTAGACTACAAACCATTTTCCCAAAACCCGCACTGGCAACAATAATCTGTTGAACTTCGAACTTCCTTTCTCAAACATCTTGCCCATAAATGCACAAAGAGATCTTGTATTTCCTCCATAGGAAATTCTACAACAGTAGACATGTTTGTTCATCAATACTTGCCATCCCAGTTCCTTGGAGAGGCTAGAACATCACTATTTTAAGCTATTTGATGTCAACTATTGAGGTATTCGACCAGGTAAATAAATCCTGCACAGATCTCAAAAGGTTCAGTTGTTGCTTCTTTGACAACCCCAGCTTCTATGTGGTTTTTACTAACTTTTACATGGTTTTTGTGAATGCGATGCCTTAAGTTTCCTTTTCCTACACATCGGTGGCTTGATTATCACCCTCTTCAGCCCTGGCATGCAAAATCGTGCACAGATAGGATTCATTGAATCAAGTATTGGTAGAATTGCAAGATATTCCTTTTTGTGGGTACACACTTCAGAAGTTTTCTTATGTGGTATATTTTCATAGTAGACTTGAACCCTATAACCAACAATAACAAAAATAAATGTATATATTTTTCATAGTAGACTTGTTGAACCCTAAAATCAACAAGAACAAATATAAATGTAGTTCATCACTGTCTGAGGGATATCTATACTGCCAAAATTACCCAGGACTTGTACCAGGCCTTCTCTCTTCAAAACTCATGCCATGCAGGTGGGCAGACCATATCAAGAATGGAACCCTAGTGCTCAGGTTAACAATCTATCAACTTCACCAATGAACCAATGCCCCATTGGCATCTTTGGCTAAAATTTAAGTGTTTAGATGCCTCCATTCTACTAAACTATGTTAACTAGGCATTTTCCTTAAGCATCGATGACTAGAAGAAAATAGTTTCATGTCCTGATCAGACTTTGTAGTATCTGGACTCTGATCATTTCAAGGAAAGAATATAAGAGATATCAAGAAAGAATTTCCAGCAGAATTTAAATTCATAAACATTGTAACATTTAATTTTGCCTCAATTTTCCTGCTAGTGCTCATAAATTCTTGTATTAAACAGATTGATATGTTATAACATTCTAACACTTAGCCTTCGGTATTTAAGTTTTAATCTGAAATGACTATCCACCATGCATGAAAAACTTGATTAGGAAGAAGGGGTGCAATCAAGGATGTTAATAATGATTCATGGATGACAGACATTCATGTCATGAAATCAGAATACAAAATTTAAATATGCACATGAAAATTTTCAAAGCATTTGTGCATCCAAACTGAGTTTTGGTCCTTTTAATTCCATAACAAGAAATCCATGTAAACAATAAGAGTGACTGCAAAATCATGATAGTTGTAGACCATGGTCCGTGAATGTTTCAGCATGGAAAATACAAAGACACATTTACAGAACAATAAGACACATACTGCTATTCCTATTTTCTAAAATCTGGTAAGCCTTGTTTCCATCTCGAAATATTTTATGTTTCCCACGCATTCCAGGCAACTCGGCCATTAATGCTTGCAGAAATTACAGATGTCCAGCATACTACATCAAGTAGTTGGCATACTATTATCACATCCAAAGAAACAACAAAACAGAGTATATAAATCAGAGTTCCTTAGGCATCTCAGGTGTTGGCTGATCGGCAATATTTAGGCACAAATTGGATCAAATTGCTATGAGCAAAATCGTAAGTGGATGAACTCTGATGATAGGAAATTCATAAGTTGCCAATGCAAAATGCGGGTGCCTAATAAGCACGGAGTTACATTTGAACCCTGAGTTTCGCCAACTCAATTTGTTTTAAATAACAATAACAATTATATGACATATGTCTTCAGGTACAAACACAATCATAAAAAAGGTGGCTTTCATTAGATAGTAAAATCCTTACTACACTCCTAGTTCATCACTAATCCGAGACCAAATATTTCTGGAATCTTGTGTGCAGTTTTCAGATAAGAAGCGATTCAACCTGATTTTCAAAAAAATACTGCTCTAGTTTAAATACAGCATGAATAAAACTAAAATTTCTGACCAGATTCTCCAATTATAACTAAAGTTCTGCATGGGTCTCAGTATGTGAAAATGAAAAGTAAATTATGCCATTGCAAATAAGAGCAACACCTCAAAACAAAAGCATGGCAATAAACCACGAGACAACAATTAAATACATATTAAAATCTCACGAATACAATATCCCCTGTATCTGATACAGGTTTTATGAATCTATAGCAATAATGACAACATAAGATACAAATGAATCTTGTTACCATTCTGAGTGGTTGTCCGAGGCAACGCAGCTGAAAAGAAATAAGACCACTTTATGATGAAGATTATTGGCAGCGATGTGTTGTTGCTCTTAATTCCGCGCATGCTCGTTGGAAAAACAATAACTATTAACTTGGACTTGACTTTGTGAATTCCAGAGCTACATATGAGCTAAGGGCTCTTAGACAAGAATGCAGAGACTCCAGGACATGGAACAAGCAAAGATCTATCTGTGCCAGGTTATTATTTTATTTAAGCCTAAAGAACTTCAACTGAATCCATAGAGGATGTGGGCAAAACAAGAACATGCCCTGAAACATTTCATGCTTCAAAGTTCATACCATTCAAAAGTTTCACCTTTCCCACTGCTGACAGAAAGATGAAAAACACACAACTTCACAAGCAACTCAAAGAAATCATCTCTATCTTCTGACCTTTACATATTTTACAGAACAATGGTTAGCAACATCTGATCAAATGCTAACTCTGAACAGGGAACCACTGACCCACCCAACTTCAATGCAGAAAGCTTGGAAATCGGCACCATTCATGTCCAAACTTTGTTTAGAAGATTCCTTGGCATCCTGCAGCACTCCACTTTTACGTAGTCCTCTGAGAAGTAGACAATATAGCGCAAGTAGACATCTAACAGAGTTAATGTTGCTAACGTACTCTTCTTGTGTTCAAAGAATTTTGATTTATCAATGCAGATTGACCTGTCCTATGCAGACTGACCTGTTCTGCTCTAAACAAGCACCAATTAGGTCCATAATCTTATGAGAAATTATCAACATTCACATTCTAATCACTTTGCTTTCTCCTTTTTCTTCTTTATAGAATTTGATTGAAGTAGAGTTTCTAGTGATTTGGCCTTCCTGTTTCGCGCTCTTCCAGCTTCTTTCAAGAGTTCTGCCAGCCTTTTCTTTTCATCATCTACATCTGGGTTTGCTGTGCCAAGTTTCTCTTCTCTCATTCCAACGACATACTCCAAAACCCCAATGGCATCCTCCAACCTGCACATGATGAACATGAATAATCACTTACAAATAGAACCCAGAGAAATTAAAGCCAAACTACTGCGAAGGTGACTACTAAGAGGCAGAAAAAGCATGCAATTGATAACTGGTTTGAGAGAAGTCAGAAACAACAGACACCACCTATCAATTGATTCATACAGGACAAGCTTGACCAGTTCTGAGAAATGTTTTAAAACTCGGACTGAGATCCAGACTCAGATTGACCCAGACCGATCTAATTTCAATGACTCGGTTTACTAAAAAAATACATAAAATATTGAAATTTTAATGAAAAATATATATTTTAAATATTCCAAAGCATGCTTACAAAAAATTATTTAATTTTGAAAGAGAGCATTATGAATAAAGAGAAAGAACATTTAAACGACAAGCAATATTCCACCATCACTTATATTGGGATCCTCACCATTAGAAACACCCTTTGCCTCTAGCTCGATCCTCCAGGGACATCAGTTAACACCACCCTATTTTGATGAAACTGTCTAATCCAAACCTTATCATATGGTAGAAAAAGCTTAGCAAGCCTAATCAATGATTTTGGTCTGAGTGAAGGGTACCTTTTTGCTAAGGCCATGAAAGATGAGTTCAACAATCAATACCACCAACATCAAGGTGCCCAAAGGGCTTGGTGCTCTTGATTGAATGTCAATCTCATACCTTCATACATGATAGAATCCAATGAAAATGTTGCAATCCTATCAATCCTGAAATCCTGAAAACTGTTAAGTCTGCTGAATTTTGAAAGGGATATGAAATTCTACTTTCTCCATATGAAGTCCGATGAGGTTGGAACCACTCTCAAACATACTGAAACAATTAATGGTAATGTTAAAAATTCAAGTAAAAATTGATTGCCATTAATTGCCAGCATTTCTGGTCAACCTGAGTGAGGTAAAATGAGAGTCCTCCAAGGCAAGAGGTTGGTAGGGTTTAGGAGTTAGTTTTTTTTTTAATAAAAAAAATTAAATTTTGCTTGCTGAGTCAACCACAGTGGGGTAGCCTGCAGGGGTGTAGACCTATTGGCAAGTGCCCTGTTAATGAAGGAAATATGTAAAGGAGGTCTCAAGTTTGATTCTCACCTCGACTTACCCGTGCCCCATGCTTGCGGGCTGTGTGGACGCACCTGGAGGTTATAGTGGTAGCAGATGGGAATCCACCCCGTGTCACACAAGTATGAGGACTGCCTAAGTTGCCGATTCCGCCAGCACAAAAAAAAAGAAAAAAAGAAAAACCACAGTGGGATTCAGTAGCTACTCGGCCGAGTAGGGCTGGTTTGGTACTAAACTGGCCAAGCCAGACTTTGACTTGTCTGGTTTGGTACGAAACCAGCCATATGAATTGATCCATTGGCCGAGTCAATACTGGTGGTGGTCAACTCAGCCAAGTTGACCAAGTCCCAGGTAACTTGGTCCAAGTTTGAAAACACTGGTTCTGAGTCCATATCAGAGAAACTCAGACTGTTCTTCAGACAATCCAGCAATAAATCCATAAAAAACAAGAATAACCAGTGGCAAAGCAATTTCAAAGAAGTTACATAAACCCCACAATCTGATTCACAGATACGAAGAAATTTTAACAGAAAAACATTATTCAATCAATCAGGAAAACATTATTTAATCTGTACATACAAAGGTCACGCTTATATTTGTGAAACAATTCTAAAGAAGCTCAAACTCAACGAATCGATATACATAACAAAAGTAAAGACCATTGATTGTTTGTGATTCCAAAATCTAATCTATCCAGATGCCACAAAGATAAGCACTTGGAGATGCATATGGAGCTTAGATTAGTTAAACAATTTCAGTTTGGCTGTAGTTGAGAAGGGCATGAAACTGTTTCCATCCAAACAAAGTAAACAACTTAGGAAAATGGAAAACTGCTTCCCAAATGGTAGCCCTAACAATTTTATTGGCAACAAAGTATTACTTTATGTTGCTGTTGGTCTTGGAATGTGGTCATTGGCGATGCAACATTCACAAGTACACTTACTTGGTAGTCAAAGAAAAAGGTTGAATGATCTTAAACTTCCACTGGGGTATAACATTCAAAAAGATTAAACATGGAATCAAGTATGATACAATCTCAAGCCAAGGACATATTTTCTTTTATTCTTCAAGGTATGCCTTATCATTATGCATAATTACACTACTTGCTTTTATTTTAAAAAAAGATTGTTTCCAAATAATGTTGAATTTGAATAGGGCATAAGGAAAAGTGTAGAGTTTGCATATCAAACTATATTATGAGAACTTATACATTGAAGAAAATTTGGCTGAAGACAAAAGAAAAGAGTTATATTATTCGCCAAAAACATTTTTGGCATTGAATTATTATAAGGGGTCACGAAGATGAAAATTTATACTTTGTAATTGGTATACTACTTGAAGATAGTCAAAAGGGGGGTCTTTTGAATAAAAAATCCTAGAATATAATTGTAAATTCAATGTCAAGAACAAGTTAAAGGCATAGTTGAAAAGTGATGTACAGTTTAAGGTAGAAAATCTGAAATCGGGTTTAAAGTCACGGTCAAGTTAATAGTCAAGAAAGTAAGCCCGAGTCAAGTTGAGGTGGATAGTTTTGATATTAGGACTCAAAGTTAAATTATTGGTGTAACGAGTTGAAATTGAGAATTTGACAAGTTGAGTCAAGATCAAAGTCAAAAACAAGTTAGTGTTAAAGTTGAATTAAAGGTGCATGATCGGTGTTACCCGACACCTTTATCATTGTTGTATTTGAAAGATGGATATATGATCGATTGTACCCGACACCCTGTGTTTATTGTGCTCATTCTTCGGCAAGCGAGCATAAATCATTAAGGCAAGCGAGCATGAATAATTAAGTTTTAAAAATGGGCAAAGGAGGAAAAACACTTCAAACTGCTAATCATGAAATTGAACTACTACAACAAGATCTTAATGATGGATTGCAAGAAATAGACAAGCTACAGAAACAATATCATTCCATAATTGGCAAAGTTGCAGAATTCAGAACACGCAATAATGAACTTTATCATGAATTTGTTAGTTCTGCTACACAATGCATCGACACATTGGAAGAAAAGTTGACATCACTAGATCAATTTGTGGATGATATATTCAAAATTCAAGATCAAACGGATAAATTGATAGAATTATTGCAGCAAGAGTTATTGGCAAAAGAAAATGTGTTGTTCATACTCGCAAGTGAAGTGAAAGAGCTAAAATAAGAGAAAGTAAAGAGTGATGCAGTCTGTGATACAAGTGACCTGATTCAAAAGATTGATAGTTGTTATTTGGTTGATGATAATAATGTTGATGTACATATGTCTCTATCTTGTTCTGAGGATCCAAATGATGATGCTCCAAATGATGATGCTAATGATATTTCTAAAGATTAAGATGTTGAAATTGGTTGCTTTAAAAAGTACACCAAAGGATTTGATTCCAAAATTATGAATAATATGGGTTATGATGGCAAAGGTTTAGTCAAGAATGGTCAAGGTATCCAGAAGCCCAGACAAATATGTGTAAGACCAAGAAATCAAGGCCTTGGTTATGAAGGTCAACCTAGCAATGCAGCTATCAAATTTGTTAAAGCGGAAAAAGTTGACAACAAGTGAGCCATCTACAAGTAGAGCAGAAGCAACCAGCAGCAACAACCGCAACAACAAATCAAGTACAAAAGCAGAAAGAATGTTGCAGTCATTGTGGAAGAACATGGCATGCAAAGGCAAAATGTTGGAATTTACATCCCTACAGTGTTTGTGGTCTTACAAATCATGATCATCACAATTGTTGGAATCGAAAAATATCAAAGCCTAACATACATATCCAATGTGGTTGGATAGATGTCCCTGAATGGAAAAATGTGTTTTTATGTTAAAAGGTTTTTACAAGGTCAAGTCTTCCAATGTGCATGCAAAGGCAAAATGTTGGAATTTACATCCCTACAGTATTTGTGGTCATACAAATCATGATCATCACAATTGTTGGAATCAAAAAATATCAAAGCCTCACATACATATCCAATGTGGTTGGATAGATGTCCCTGAATGGAAAAATCTGTTTTTATGTTAAAAGGTTTTTACAAGGTCAAGTCTTCCAATGTACAACAATATCTCCCATACAAAGTTCATGAGTTACTTGGTCCTCCAAAGGTCAATTGTCATTAAAGTAAAGTTAAACATGTTTAGGAAGAGTTGTCAGTTTATTGAGTCATTTCTTTGAGTCAAATGAATCATGAGTATTTTTGCAATGGTTTGTGGTAACCCAAAAAACACTTTGTAATGACAGATGTAGGTTTGTGGTTAGTCGAACCACTTAATGTAATGAATGGTTCGTGGTAGACAAAACCACTTTGAGTTTGTAATGGTTAAGGGTGAACTGAGGAAAACTCTAGGTATGATGTAATGGTTGAAGGGTAACCCATAGAAAACCCATGGGAAAATCAAGGGTAAGCTAAAGAAATCCTAGATATTAATATGATGCAATTCAGATGATCTACTCAAGATCCAGAATTATCAAAGAAAGATGCAACTCATGTTGATACAGGAAGACAACGATAACTGAAGAAACGGATGCAGATGATGAAAACAAAGACGATGCGGATGAAGAAGATTGAAGATGATGAAGACAACTCAAAACATCCAGATTGAATCATAAGTATTCATTAAGGGGGAGTATGAAGGAATAATTCATACTTATGATAGGATGACATTATTATTAATGAAAGTAGACTTATTCTAGAAGTCCACGCATGATCAAAAAAGAGGACATTAAGAGAAGTTAGGTATGGAGATCACATAGAGATCTTTATGGAGATATTCATGGAGATTGTTATGGAGATGGCTGTACCAATTAGCGATATTGGAAGAGCACCTCGATGCTATATAACAAAGCCTCATGCTGTATTGGTATGTGAGAATGATGTATCATTATTGTACATTAATGAAATGTGAGCTTTGATGGATATTGTTCTTCTTATGTGTAATTTCTGTGTGTGTATATTTGTTCATGGCTGCTCATAATACCAACACTAAGAGATTATTGTTGAGGCTATATATACAAAGTAAGGATAATCACTTGTTGAAATAGATAGATATACAAAATCTCAAACTACTGCAAAGGCAACTAAAAAGAGGCAGAAAAAGGATGCAATTGATAACTGGTTTCAGAGAAGTCAGAAACAACAGACACCACCTATCAATTGATTCATACAGGACAAGCATGACCAGTTCTGAGTCCATATCAGAGAAACTCAGACTGTTCTTCAGACAATCCATCAATATATCCATTAAAAACAAGAATAAGCAGTGGCAAAGCAATTTCAAAGAAGCTACATAAACGGTAAACCCCACAATCTGATTCACACATACAAAGAAACTTTAACAGACTAACATTATCCAATCAATCAGGAAAACATTATTTAACCTGTATATACAAAGGTCGCATTTATATTTGTGAAACAATTCTAAAGAAGCTTAATATGTGCACTCAAACTCAACTAATCGATATACATAAGTACAGTAGAGACCGTTAATTGTATGTGATGCCAACTTCCAATCTATCCAGATGCACAAAGATAAGCACTTGGAGATGCATATGGAACTTAGATTAGTTAAAAAAAATTAGTTTGGCTCAAGTTTCAAGACACTCTAAGAGATTATTGTTAAAGCCATATATACAAAGTAAGGATAATCGCTTGTTGAATTAGATATACAGAATCTCACACTATGGCAAAGGCGACTACAAAGAGGCAGAAAAAGCATCAAATTGACAACCGGTTTCAGAGAAGTCAGAAACAACAGACACCACCTATCAATTGATTCATACAGGACAAGCTTGACCAGTTCTAAGTCCATATCAGAAAAACTCAGACTG
>ML777746.1:1057531-1091049 GCA_009831015.1 Picea engelmannii
ACAATGATTCTTGTAGTGACCATACTTTCGACAGTTGAAGCATTGTATTTCTGAAATATCTTTCTCTTGATTTGTCTTCCTCCTTGAACCAAACTTCCTTTTGTTCCTGAAATTCTTGAATCTTGCTGTGAAGGCTTGATCATTGTACTTCTTTTGGGGTTTCTCTTTTGAGCTGATCCTTGATTCTTCTTCAGCACAACAAGTCCAAAGTTCTTCAAATGTCGGATACTCCTTCCTTGTGTTCATGCTTGCGGCAAATGCATCCCACCTCTTGGGAAGACCATTGTGTACTATGTTTACCAATTCCTTCTCCGAGATGATCTCTTCAATAGCTTGTAGTTGATCTCTTAACTGAGAGATTCTCACATAGTATGATGTTATGCTGTCATGATCATTCATCTTCATGTCACGGAGTTCATTCTTCAGACTCATTATTTGTCCAATGTTTCTGACTGAGAAGAGGTTTGTTAGGACATCGTACATCTTCTTTGATGAGTCAAGATGGGAGATGTAGGGTATCAAGTGGTATTTTATAGAGTCCACTATGATACTCATGGAATTGATGTCACCGTCTTTGAACTTCTCCATAACTGCAACGTTCTGCGGTTCCTTCTCTTTTCCTTCTTCAGACTCTAGTTCCACGATCTTTCCTTTCACGATATCCAACACTTTATTCTTGGCAAGGATGAGGTCAATCCTTGTCTTCCACGCTCTGAAGTTAGAGGCTCCATCTAACTTGTTCTTTGACTTCATAGAATAAGTCATGGCTGCTTTGACTTGGTCAAACCCTAGTTTTGACCAAAAACTCAAACTTGACATCTTGGCTTGCTGAGAGTACCAGGAGATGCACTGGGCTAAGGCACACTGATCTATTCGGAGATTAGGTCAATCCCTTCACTTAAGGTGCCTCAACAAGAGGATTAGGGTTTCTGCAACTGCACCAACTAGTAACCCTAGCGACAAGGCTATGGTGACTGCTCCTGCTAGAAACCCTAGCGACAGTTCTTCAACGAGCTTAATATCCTCACGGATATGTTTCCTTCCAGCGGTTAGACTGAATGAAGGAGGTGTGGGCCCATAACCTGTTAGAATATGAAGGATTGTGCTAGTTTTACCATTGACAATACCCTTGTCACCCAACCATAGGCCGAAGCCACCCTCCGAGCACCTTAACCTTGACAGAGAATCACTCTGGAAGAAAACCCTAGGCTAGATAGTCAAACAAAGGGTAGCACACCTTTCCCCAAGGATAGCGCACCAATAAGAGCTGATCATATAGTCCAAACCCTAGCCAATAGATAGTCCAAGCGTAACTGCTAGCTGCAACAGCTGCAACGACAACTCTCCTCCAAACCTGCGTAGAAACTGGGCAACTGCAGTGCGCACAAGTGCTGCTCTGCAATACTGAGACTGCCTGCCAGAATGAGAACTAGCCTCCTGTATTTATACTAATTCTGGCTAACTCCCTGGGCCAACTTCTTATTCTGGGTATCTGTCTGTTCAATATATATTATTATTTCTGGCCGACTTCTTCTCTTGGAGGCTAATAACCTAATATAAATTATCTTCTTGAGCCGAAAAGTCTTCTAGGGTTATTAGCCAACTCATTAGGGTTTCTTCTTGCTTCCTGGAGTATTCTATCATCGTCAGGTTTACACGTGGAGGTAAATACCTCCCACAACTACCATAATATCAACACTTCTTTCCCTTTGTCCAAAGAGAAATATCCTCATCAGCCGCAGGTATCCGCTACTGTCCTGAAGACTCCGAGATGCATCTCACCTCCTCTTGTACGAAATCATCCCAAAGTCTCTCCCAAGTAGGCATGACCTCCCGGGAAACAATGCCTTGTAGAAACAAACCCCAAGGTTTGGAAAAGATGTTTAAAGTTGTCCTCACTATAAAGTCCGGGTCCACAATTTCTCCGACCCCTGCTAACTCATCTCTGATCTGAGTGAATTTTCCAAGGTAAGAAGTGACCGACTCAGTCTTGAACATCTGAATGCTCCTGAGTTTCTCTTGCAGAACCATCTTCTGGTTCTGGTTGGGACTCTAGTAAAGCTTGCACAAGGATGTCCACATCTCAAATGCATAGTCTTTACAAGTCAAGTGGGGTATGATGTGATCCCTCATTGCATCACAAATAGCATGTTTATCCTTGGTGTTTTTCTTCTTGAAATCTGCGCCCAACAATGGTGATGGAGCAGGTGTAGGAGGAATCACCACAGGGGCTTGAACTATATCCCATAGTTCAAGATCCTCCAAGATGAAAATGATCCCGGTCTTCCAAGGGAACTAGTTGCTAGCTCCAACTAGCCTATCCTCTGCCCACATCTGGGATATTGACATCTTCCCACTGAACTCACACTGATGCTACAACTGCAAAAGAGCACTGCCTCACTCCTATCAACATATGTGTGAAAAGAGGCAGTCAAACTATAACCTCACTCCTGACAAAACATGTGTGAAAAGAGGTTGTACAAAATCAGCCTCACTCCTCACAAATAGGTGTGAAAAGAGGCCGAATCTAGGTCCAACAATAGTCCTACAACTGTCACACAAATCACTGCCAACAAGATGCTACAAATCACTGTCAACAAGCTGTCAAGAAATTTGCCTACTAGTTGTCAAGAACTGTCCACAAGATGTTGTCCAAAATCAGAGAGATTTAGCCACCAAAGGCTTTGATACCATGAAGAAATCTGAGGTCCTTAACAGGCTTCCAACTAGGTCCGTTTTTGACCTAATATTGGCTCTAAGTTTTAACAGTGTAACTCTTTTTTGTTGCAGTTTTATAACAACAAACAGTTCAAGAACTTTCTGTTGTTTAGTTATGGTTACATAAGCTTTTAAGGTGCTCTAGCATGTAGTTTTAGTAGCCCATAGGTTAGCACATGCATACCTCAAATATATAACACACCTCTAGATTTTTACAACTAATATAATGTTGTTTCTAAACTCTAGCATGCATGAAATTAGGACTCAAGAGTTTTTGGTCAACACGACCCTAGATAAAACTCCTCGGGGAAAACCAGTTTGAAATATAAGTCTATATATGTGATGTAAAGAATATGAGATACAACAAGTACATGAAACACATGAACATGATACAATGGCAACCCCTCTCAAGCTGCAATGCAAGTCAAAGAAGGTGAATGTGCCCAAGCATGGTGCACCCTCCTCATTTATTGCTCAATCCCACTCAAACCTTGCGTCCTTTCTCCTTGTTGTCTTGTAGAAGAAACCCTTGCACACAAATCTGACCTTATGTGCTACCTCTCCAACAAGACACTCCAAACAAGAATCTGACAAGTGTAAGATCTCCCTACTAGGTGTGCGCCCTCCTCCTATAGTGCACCCTCTTCCAAGCAAGCATGAACACCACGAAACAATGGAAGCCAAAGCCTCCTAGAGCCCTCCATGGAAGGAGGTGCCCTTGCTGACCTCATCCAATGCTTCCATTCCCATCTCCATTGCTCTCCTCTTCCTCTCAAAGTGAACAAAAGATAGAATGAGCCTTCTTAGGCCCTATGCGCCCCTCTTGAATCTCCATAATGAAACCTAAGAGATGGATGGCTAAGATCTCTCCATCCATTCTCTAATCAAAGGTTGAGATCATCCCACAATAATATCACTCACAAAACCACTTTGGGTTAAGTTACCTAAGTTCACTTTATGTCCCCTCATTCATCCACAAAGTGAAAAATGATTCACTTTTTCCCAAGTGACAAAAATTCAACTTTTTGACTTAAGTGAAGTCAAAGTTGAATTAGACATAAAGTACAAGGTACATAGTATCAATGTTTTTCCCACTTGTGGTTAGAGACTCAAAACCACAAGGGGGCCACTTCCCAAGGTACCCAAATCTCAACATTTATAACATTTAGTTTAAGAATGAATTATTTAAATTCCCTTAACAAGGGGCTCTTGTTTTTTCTAGAATAGTAGATTCCCATGTTTTTCCTTGATTATATTTCCTTACCTTCTTGATGAATTCATAGTCTAGGAGTTCCTCACAAATGTTGGGTTGGTCTTTGGTATGGTTGTAAATCTAGATCCCCAGAGAAAGCATAGGTAGATGAGAGAATCTTCTCAAATATGTGTGGAGTACAAGAGACAATTTGAAGGATCATATAATTTTGAAAGTTGATCAGTAAACAAAGGCAAACTGTGAATGCACACTGCTTTGATGTACAATTTGTCACATTACAGGTCATTTGAGAAAGAATTATCAAAGTTATACCTTCAACGAGTACAATATTCTCTTGAAGAAGTTGATATGAGATAGGATTTAAGAGGTCAATCATAAAGACCTATTGGACAAGAGCAGTTCAGGTAGATGATCCAACTAACTCCTTAGTGGGGATGTTGGAGTTGGAAACAAGGATAGGAAAACCACTTCCACTGATCAATTTGAGGATCAATCATGGTCCGATAAGAGATAGCATGGAGATGAGAGAGTTAGGGCAAGGCAGTGACATTAGGAGGAAGGTAATGAAGGTAGGTTCCATGACAATCTCCTTAGTATTCTCAACAAAAAATTATCAAATATTCAATTGTGGGATCACTAAATTAATTTTGAAGAGCGTTCAAGATAACACCCATTAGGAGAAGATATGGATATGGATAAAGTCAAGGAGTTCACTTTGAGTACCTAAGAGTTATAGTTGGAAGCAATAGACTTCACCAGCTAAAAGTTGAAGTTAAGAATAAGGCAACAATTATTGTTGTCCACTAGGTTATTATTCTGGTTCCAGTGTATTGGAACCTATGAACACTTGATTTGAATGTGAGGGAATCGAAAAACTCCTATTATAGGAGACATTTAGAAATAAGAAAAGTTACAAAAACATGGAAGCCCATGCTAGTTGCTATTACTAAACAGATAAAGGAGGAGGATAACAATAGATTGGTGAAGATTAATTGGCTAGGATTGAATTTCTTCATCTCAGTGTTTAACATATCATTGAAAACCGTCGTTGTTCTGTGGTTGGAAAAAGGAAGGTACTAGATTATTAAAAGCATATCGAAATGATAATGGACATCTATGACCATTTCTAGAATGCATATACAAGGAATAAACTATGCTTGTGTAGCTGTTCACGCCCCTGCAATTCAAGCTAAGAGGAATTGTTTTTGGACAATCAGGGACCAATATTGTGCATAGATACAAATATCTTCTCCTAAACTGTGAAGGGCTTTCCCATCAACAACCTAAATTAGAGACATGATGATATGTTGTATTGACAATTAGTGTGGGTTTTCAAATGCACCACGTTAACAACCAAGAACCAAGATTATGCTTTCCCATCAGTAGCCTAAATTAGAGACAGGATGACATGTTGTATTGACAATCGATGTGGGTTTTCAAATGTACCACGTTAACAACCAAGCACCAAGATTATGATTTCCCATAAACAACCTAAATTAGAGACATGATGACATGCTGTATTGACAATTAGCATGGGTTTTCAAATGCACCACGTTAACAACCAAGAACCAAGATTATGCTTTCCCATTAGCAACCTAAATTAGAGAGAGGATGACGTGTTGTATTGACAAACAACGTGGGTTTTCAAATGCACCACGTTAACAACCAAGAACCAAGAGTATGCTCTCCCATCAATAACCTAAATTAGAGACATGATGACATGTTGTATTGAAAATCGATGTGGGTTTTCAAATGCACCAAATTAACAACCAAGAACCAAGATTATGCTTTCCCATCAACAACCTAAATTAGATAGAGGATGACATGTTGTATTGACAAGTAATGTGGGTTTTCAAATGCACCACGTTAACAACCAAGAACCAAGATTATGCTTTCCCATCAACAACCTAAATTAGAGACAGGATGACAAGTTGTATTGACAATCAATGTGGGTTTTCAAATGCACCACGTTAACAACCATGAACCAAGATTATGCAAAAATATGAGTGTTTTCTCCTACAAAACTATGAAGGGATTTACCATTAGCAACCTATATTAAAGAACGTTTATCAACAACAAAGTTTATTTGATATGTTAGTTTGGGTCCCAATTGCAAGAATAAAGTTTCTACTTTTTCTACAATGAAGTTGGTTCAACTTGTAACATCCCGTTCTACTAATCACACTTATATTGACTTATTCTTTGAGGACACTTACATGCAAGTGATCCAATTATGGTATATTATGATTTCGTTTCGATTATGAGTTATATATGATGATGTTGATGATGTATTGTGATTTATTGTTACTTTTAGATGTATATGTATTGACATATATTATTGACAAGTCTTCCTGAGTGTGCATGACACATGACATGTTATGGATGCTGATGACATCAATGGACTTCCTTAGACTTTGTATTGAGTCAGGGAGTGGATTGCATTTTGTTTGAGTATTTCATTTTTCGCACATGTGATATATGATTGATTACAATATGATTTATGCATATGGATTATGGACACTATTTTTGTTAGTGGATGCAAACTTGACGATACTTGCTAATCCGACTCACATAAGGAGTAAATGGGTCATGCACAAAAACTAGAAATTTGAGGGAGAGGTGTGACAACATCCTTATTATAGCCTACTAATACTCTCTCGGTGACCTGAACTATAGGTTAACAATTACCTAGTTCAAGAGGTACACGATGTTGTGAGGGAAGACTTAGACAATCGCTCACGAGGAAATCTAAGGGGCGCATGATAAGACACAATTCTTATTCCTTAAAAGCCCTTAGTCTTTCACAAGGTCGACCAAATGGAGTGTTGATTCCAAGGGTCAGACAAACTTCCAAAACTGGTCAAAGGTGGGTGGCACCCTTGGAAGCATGAAGGTGCATCTTGAAGGACACACCGTTAATTTAAATGTAAGTCAATAAATCTAAGTGGGCTAGGAAATTAATGAAATGTTTAAACCTTGATAGAACAAAGTATTAATTAATCATTTATTTATAAACTTAGAAATATAACAAGAGTCTAAACCTAAGCTTAAAACTAATTCTAAGTATAAGTTTAAATAAGGGACTAAATAAAATATTAAATAAGTCAAAAGATTTGAGATAAAATCAAACTCTAGGAAAAGAGGGAATAAAATTTAAAGGTTGGGAAAATTGCACATGTGTGCATGAAAATAATAAAAGAGATTTAAAATAGAAAGAAAACTAAAACATGAGAGAATAGATGTACACATAGAGTAGCACCTTGAGTAAATCTACCATGAAGCCTAACTAAAAGAAGACTCCTAAACCAACTCAAACTAAGATTTAGTTAGGGGACACTCATTAAATGACAAATTAGGGAGCTAAGAGACATCTAAGAGAAAAAATAGGGACACATTGGGGAATGTGAGGGAAAAGTGATTTTTAAATAAAATAAAAAGGGTAATTACTTTTGCAACTTCAGGAGAGTGTGACAAGTGTGTGGGTGAATGATCATAATTAAATTAATTAAAAAGTTAATTTTTTGTGCATGAGGACATGTGTCATAAGATATTTTTCTATAAAGGAAATGGAGAATAAGGGAAAGAGATATCTCTTTTCTTAGTATTGTTATGCTGTAAAAATTTTGTTTGACTGTGTTTTTCTTGTGAGAGTTGGGATACCAAGCTTGTGGAAAGAGTGAAAGCTCTTCCTTGCGAGGCAAGATTTGTAGCTATTGTTTTATGGTTAATTTGTGTGGCCCCTTTGCGTCTTGGGGGGCTAAGGGGGAAGAAGAGTACCCCTAGCGTTGTCTGAGAGGTACCAGTGAAGTCTTGGATTGACAAAAAAAATGAAGACGTTGTGCAAATCTCCAGATTGAAAATCATCTACAACTACATCTTTCTTTGGTCCCGATACTTATTTGGTTTTAGATATTTCAATAAGTTATGAAGGTTGATATTATACCAATGTAATCGTACTAAGGATTGTAAATCCAACATGTTATATTCTTGAATTTTAACCCATATGGGACTTGTCTTGTAATTTTGTTTGTTTTTATTTTTTTCTTAAAAATGATGTAACTCATTGGTTAGAAGTCGCATGGATGACATATTCCCAAATTTTTATTTCATCCTAGATTTGTTTCATAGTTTCGATTGGTTGCACAATTTTTAAAATGTGTTATCACTAGTTATTTCACGTAAGCTTAAGGTTCTTTAGCTCTACGAATATTTATATGCAATCTTACTTTGTTACGATATGTACTTACAGTACTAAATTCTTCTATTAAAAAAATAATTTTGTCAATTCTCTCCCATTATGATCTAGAAGCACGTTTAGCTGTCACCGACCCTCAACTCTTAATTTGATTCGGTCTAGGATCCTTTGGGTTGAACCCTAGACAATAGATAAAGAAGAATTGTGACACAACTTCGGTACTTAAACTCTTTTTTCTGAAGGAATCCGATCTCATTCTTCTCTGCGATCAGATTCCTTATTAGAGTAGTTATCTTGTCTAGTTGACTTCTTTCTCCGTAATTTTTGAGAGGGTAACTCCAAGCACATTTCCTGTTCCATCTTAATTAATTATGCATCGAACTCATGGTTAGATGGAATCTAAATAGTCACCTGTAGTGTAAATCCTTTGACCGTTGAAGTAATGAACGTTCTCTTTTCTTCAGTTCAATAACTTACCACCGTCAAACTTGAGAATTGAGTTATTATTGTTATCCCTGTATAATTTTTTTTCTTTGAACGAATATCGTCTAGTGGCGGGGAGAGTGCATGTATCTTTTTCAGTGTTTTTGCAGTGTCAAGGAAGCTCAATCCTTGGTCTACACGATCTAGTTGATCTAGTCTCAAATCCTTAATACACTTCTTGAGTTTTCTGAACGCACTCCCACTGCAGAATGACTCATCTCTTAATGTTGTGACCTATAATTTAGGATGATTAGGGTATGTGGATGCCACCTGCGTTATAGTAGACTTAGTTATCGTTCATGATCTGTTAAGTAAAGGTGATTCTAGCGCAAGAAGTTACTCTTGAAAACTTACCTAATGCTACCAGAGATCGTTCGCCTTTAACCAATTTAATTCGAACTATCACTTTTCTTGAGTTTTAAAACTTTCACCTTTCCACCTTGTTTTCCCCCTTTTCTCGGTTGAAGTTAGATTGTTTTATAGCAAAGTTGTCAGATGAATTATTTAGCTTTTAACCTCTGTTTGAATGCTTGTCACCTGTTTGCTGATTCATGTTGGCGTTACTAAGTAATGAATCTAACTAAATCACATTCCCGACTACTAACAATTTGACCATTTATCATCTATTATCCAATGGCCGAGGTTTACCCACACAAAGTTTGTCTAGATGACGTGTTGTTATAACTCTTTCTTGATGTGGAATGGTTCTTTCTATCTTGTGTTCAACGCCGAGTTTTTAACCACTGTTCATAGTAATTACTTCTCCTAGAATTAATATCGACGTGACTACTCCTTTCCTTAGATTAAGTTAAATTATCGTATTGATTCGTTTAAGAGCTGCTGAAATTAACCTCTTAGAGTGAAGACTTCTGCATATCGTTTCCTTTTCATAGTGGAATTCATAGAGGAAATCCAGATTAGTGCACATGACTCAACAATAAAAATTAATGGTTAAATATTAAAGGGATATGACGATGTTTAAATATATTAGATTAATAAGGGTTGTACCAAGGAATGCTTATTGCAGTCAAATTACACTTTTAGTAAGTGAGTTCAAAACTCTATCATTGTGGATGATAATCAAATTTTATTCTATTATC
The DNA here is from genome assembly GCA_009831015.1 of Picea engelmannii. NCBI lineage: Eukaryota > Viridiplantae > Streptophyta > Pinopsida > Pinales > Pinaceae > Picea > Picea engelmannii. The sequence goes on from ML777746.1 coordinate 1,067,241, forward strand.
TCTTCCTCAATTTTTGGGACAATCGTCACTGAATTGTAAAGATGTCTTACTTATGGAGTTAAGTACTTTGTATTATATATATATATATATATTTTGGGTTTGACATCCATTGATAATAAATTATAATTACAAATGATATTTAAGAAGTAAATTATGAATTTATGATAGCAAAATATATACTAAACCTTCAAGGGATAATTTTGTAAATTGCGCCTTCTTCACTATTAAAACAATTCACATTTTACTCAATACTAAAAGAGATGTCCCTAGCAACTCTTCCATAAACTCTTTAAACAAAGGAAATTATTTTGAAATTCACTTATTGTATTTCCTACATAGATGAATGAAAATCCTTAACTTAGATTGCGCTTAAGGAATTCTTAGAAAGAACCTTTTAACCATATAGATAAATTGTTGATATAAATTAAGATCTTGATTGCGTTGTATAAATTTTTAGTACTTTGTTGCGGTTTTCTGAGAAGAAAACTTATATCTCAGTATTCCAAGAGGGTCGTTACTTAAGAGTCGTTACAATTATTGTTAATGAACATTGAATTATTAATTGTTGATATTAATAATTAAAGTAACATTTACATTAAATCCTAGTGTTAAGATTATTGCATGATTTTCACTAATGATTTGTTTATGACTTCACAAATAACACTCTTGGGAGTGAAGCAGAGTAATAACTTATGCTAATGAGTTAGTGGAATATATTACTCTAGTGCACTCATTTTTAAAAAACAAGCGCAAGTTGCGCAACCTTAATTAAATAAGTTAGATAATCACTCTTGTTCTCTCCAATGTTTCACTAAGGGAGCTTCTGGATTTGGTATTAAAATTTTGTGGTTCTTGAAAATGGAAGTTGCTACCGAGTGAATGAAGTTTTATATTGTTTACTTGTTAAATGGTATTTAGTTACATCATGTCAAGTTTATATTAGAAAAGAAAAAAAAAACTTGCTACTTTATTACTTTCGCTTACTCATAATTTTTCAGCTATTGGTGGGTTGTTACATATGGTATCAGAGCCAGGTTTAGCCCTGTGACAAGGGACCCATTACGTCTTCCATTGTGTTAAATAAAATGATTAAAGTTGTATCACTAATAATTTCGAAGTTCTCCATGTAGGTAATCATGGTTAGAGGACGTAGGGGAAGTAGACGTCATGGTGTAGGAGGAAGAGGTATGCCTCCTTCGAGAATATCCACGTTAGAGGAATCTAACCCTTGGGGAGAAGAGAAAACTACTGAGCATGAGCAAGTTTCTTTGGGATATGTTGAAGGTATGATGAGATCCTTCCAGAGGATGTCAGAGGCATTGATCAACTGTCTTGATTGGGATGAGGGAAGAACATCTGTTCCCAATTGTTGTGGGTGGGAAATCCCTCCTATGGACTAGCACTAAGGGTTTTATCATGCATGCAGAAATGACCCAAAGATTATTACTTTTTACCATCATCCCATGCCTAAACCCCCATTACTCATATGTAAATACAAGGCTCAAGAGATCAAGTTGACGTACCTTATTTTTCGTGTTTGATGTCGATCCCTTTTTGCGCTTGGTCGTTCTTTGATTGCAACTCTCCTCCCAATGCTGACCTACATCCACTAAAGACAAACAAAGAACTCGACATGCATTTGATCTATGAACTATCAGGTTATAGATTTAATCAATCATACAATCAATATTTCAATAATCACAATCTCATATGGCGGGACGAGAAAAGAAATTCTTTTATTAGCTTCATAATGATACCTTACAATGATAAAGTCGGCTACTGCTCCTTGATCCTAGTCCTGGGATCTTCTTCCACTGTCTTCCAACTGATTTTCTCTATACTTCTCTTTGCACAAGGATGGCTAAAGGTTGGGACAAAGGGAATGCTTAATCGGGTATAGTTTCTTTACTATGATTCTCCTCCTTTCAAATGGGACCCCTAACCCTTCTTTTATAGGCTAGAAGAAGCTAGGTATTTGGTCGAGTGACTGGCCATGCATGGCCGAAAGGTTTAGTAGGTACACGCAGGCTTTTGTAGGTACACGCAGGCTGTCTTGGGTCAGCTAGCGTGTACAAGTGTGCAGTAATGGAGCAGGGCGCGTGGGACTTTATAAAAGGGGTTTTTAAGAAGAGCTGTTCAATAGTGTTTTGGCAAAGAAGGAATCTGAGATGGCCTGATGCCAGGTAAGCATGTCTGGTGAAAATTAGGGTTATAAAAGATTCCTCCTAATGTGTGAGGTCAGAAGAGCATCTAATGGCCGAAATACATTAACAATCTTCACCGATGTTCTGAACAAGTGAGCCCAGGGACCAGAAATCGGGAGGTTCCGTCTACAAAATAATAACCGTCTCACCAAGGCGGGCATACCCATGCTCGGGATAAAATAAAATCATGGATACCAATCAAATACACTATAGATCCATGTCATATAACTATATAAAGTGTAGCTGCGAGCAATACACAACGAAGCTACATTTCGAAATAAAAAAGATATACATGTAGAGTATCCATCTTTTAGAAGCTGATAAGGCCTAATGGCTGGAGATGAGGTCTTCAAAGCTCGAGAAACAACTTCAAAATCTTCAAAACTCGGGTAGGAGCGTAATATGAGTGTACGACTTCACTACCGAGAGGTCTTCGACGGCTCGTCGGTCGTGGACTAGAGAATCTTGATTATCAAACTGAAGGCTTCCTTGATTTCGAACATAGACTTGATTGGAATTTCGGGATGGCCGAGCATGAGGGAAAGAGACAAACTGCAGAGGGGCCGACTCAGGCTTGGTAAAAACTTCCCTTGGACAATAGCACGACAAATGATGAGACTTAGGCAGCATGGCATTAACATAAGTTTGCGAGGCAAGAGGAAACACAAACTCTCCATATGTTTGGAAGAATAACCAAACGGAGGAGGACACAACTCAATGTAGCGGGAACAAATTCCTAAGGTCATATGAAATCCCAGTGTTTGACGAACAAACAAACATATGTGCTTTTTCCAAGGGCGACGCATTGTGCTGCCAATAAAAGAAAATACTTTTCCCTTCCTCTTTTTGGGGTATATTTGATTTTTTTTCGTCTTTTTCAATAATTTTGGAAAAAGAATAGAAGAATGTTACGTTATAAAGGAGGAATTAGTGTCGCAAACATACAAGTTCGAGGCGCAAGGACAAGACTGATGTTCAAAGTAAGGACACTAGGGAAAAATCCCTCCTGGGGCCAAAGGTGTCAAGATGTAGAGGCAAAGTGATACAGGGCTTGCGTACAAGGCATGCTTTAGATGGTTTAGTTGAGAGCAACATGGAGCCGACATTAGACTAGAGACGCAGGTATGTAAATGCGATTAATAAGCCACAAAATCGTAATGTCCTTTGATGTAAGTTTAATGAGCCCATAGAAGGTAAGCTCGGTGGTTTTTCATATTTAGAGAGTCCGAAAAATGTAAAAGGAGACTCCAATGGGGTACCTTTTTCGAAGGTAGTCTAGTCGGTTCGAAAAAGGGGTAAACTAGCATTGACACGATGTCTATTCAAAACCATTTTAATGAGTGTTATAAAGACAAGATCACTCGACCATTTTTTCATTTTTAAGGAGTCTGAAAAAAGCTTAACTATGGACTCCGTCAGGAATGTTCTTCTGGACCATTTTAACGAGTGTGAAAGAATAAGGTCACTCGGCGATCTTTTCAATTTTAGAGAGTCTGAAAAGAGCTTAACTATGGACTCCGTGGGGGTTCCTTTTTCGTAAATTTAGTCTCTCAGGCCTAAAAAAAGGGGTAAAATTATACCTGAGGGTACTCTTCGAGGGATCCGAGGCCTTTAGAGTATACCTTTGTTTGTACAGTTGACCGTCTAGACCGAAAAAGGGGTAAACTACCGCCGGATAGACGTGACTTCAAATTTCAGTTTAACGAGTGTGAAAGGCCACAAGATTGCTCGACAATCTTTTCATGTTTAGAGGGTCTGAAAAGGGCTTAAAATAAGACCTGTTGGGAGCTACGACTCAAGTATGAAACTGGTTTAGGTAGAGCCCACTGTTAGGCTTAGACCAAGAGTCTCTTCGATAGTCAACTTGGAAAGTCTCCCAAAAGGGAAGAAAACACAAACCACAGTGTAAGTCCTCCCGCGATATAGAAACCGTAGTCATGGCTTCAAGGATAGCCTCATCTGAAGGCAATTCAAAATTCGAGAAATCACGCAAACGAGGGTCAACAGTCCCAAAGGGTGAAGTAAACTGACCATACTCCATATGACGATGGAGGTTCTGGCCAGGGCTGGTAGAGTTTATCATCAAAGAATCACAAGCACGAGGGCTTGAGGATCTACAAACAACGAGACCAGACTCAGAAGGATACTCAAGCCCACTTGGACTAAGAGGGGGAAACAAGGGCTCCCATGCCCCCATTGGATAAACCAATGGATCAATTGCTGAGACTAAGTCTCAAGAAGGTCAACATGATTTCATAGGTTCCTTCTCAGAAGCAATTGAACATCGAGGATAAGATGTCACATAATTAACCCGTGGCGGGGTAGAGTCTACACAAACGCTAGGAACATATAAATGGGTAGTCTGAAATAATGACGAATTAGGATGGTGATTATCAGATGCCAACTGGTCGATAGTGACAATGCTTCCATTGTGAGGGAAATGCATCATCTGAAAGAGCGTAGACACCACAACATTCATAGCATATACATAATCACGCCCTAGAAGCATATTGAAATCTAACGGGCCTTGCACCACTATAACATCAACAAGGATAGTCTTCCCACCTAAAGATATAGGTAACTGAAGAAGAACCCCCAAATATTCACTAGGATGTTTGCCAAAAGCCAACAACTCATGCGAAGAAGACACAAGCTCGGGAGATCCCAAGACTTTCCAAACCAAGGAGGATAAAATACTTTCAGAGGCTCCCTCATCCATAATACATCGATAAATGTTTGTTGAATTAACTTCAACCCTTATTTGAAAAGGTGCGACAGAAGGAATACGAGGCTCAACAAGGTCATTCCAATCAAAGGAAACCATCCTAGGGCTTGGAGGGGGTGTGCTCGGAACGAGCGAAATGCCCCGTTGTTCTAAAATTATTGAACCGGAAATGCTAAAAACATAGTCGGTAGACACGTCACTCCCCAAAAGAAGAGTGGGATCATCCGATGACTGCATCGGCATGACCACTTTCGCAACCAATGACTAAATAGGCTGCAGGACTACATGGTCTAAAGGCACCTCACCCCCCAAAAGAGGAGTGGGATCAGCCGATGACTGCATTGGAATGACCACTTTCACAACCAATGGATGAATAGGCTGCGAGACTACATGGTCTAAAGGCACCTCACCCCCCAAAAGAGGAGTGGGATCAGCCGATGACTGCATCAACATGACCACTTTCTCAACCAATGGCTGAATAGGCTGAGAGACTACAAGGTCTAAAGGCACCTCACCCCGCAAAAGAGGAGTGGGATCAACTGATGAATGCATTGGCATGACCACTTTTGCAAACAATGGCTGAATAGGCTGCGAGACTACATGGTCTAAAGGCACCTCACCCTCCAAAAGAGGAGTGGGATCGGCCGATGACTGCATCGGCATGACCACTTTCACAACCAATGGATGAATAGGCTGTGAGACTACATGGTCTAAAGGCACCTCACCCCCCAAAAGAGGAGTGGGATCAACCGATGACTGCATCGACATGACCACTTTCTCAACCAATGGTTGAATAGACTGCGAGGAAACCTCAAAAGACTAAGAATCAGAAGAGCTTGCAGACAAGGGCCACAATATTTGTACCTCTGGAATTCCAGGGCACAAATGAGTAAGGTTATATCCCTTGCAAAGCTTACAAGGGAACTTAGGATTACGTCCTATCTGTCTAGGTTTCTCAACAAAATTAATGCCCCCAACATGACTAGCAGTGGTTTGTTGCACATCTCCAACATGACTTGCAGAGGTTAGTGATGGGTCGATAACATGACTTGCAAAGGCTACATACCTATTACCAATATGACTAGCAGTGACTGGACTTTTCCCCCCAGCATGACTTGCAGAGGGTGGGTGTGTGCCCCCAACATAACTTGCAGAGGCTGGGTGCTGGTCTTCAATGTAACTTGCAGAGGTTGTCGACCTATCTCCAACATGACTCGTAGAGGTTGGTGATTTCTTCTTCCTATTCTTTCTCTTTCTATTTCGTTTAGACTTTCAGTTACTAGTAACTGTACTTTCACCAGAGGCAAGAGAAGGAGGAGGAGAAGAATTTGATGATGAAGAAACATCAACAAGGTTCCCATGACATAGAGTTCTTAATTGAGAAGTCTCAAGAGCATTTGGGACATTTGGAATGGTACCCAACAAAACCGGTAATCCCACATTCAACCCAGGAATGTACAAAGTGGCCATCAAAGGGACACCAATGTTTCCGAAGAAAGGAAAAGCACAAGAATCCCCTTGCGAAGGGGTTCCTTGGTTGGTATCATCGGGAACTTTAGCCATGAATACATTATGCACAGGTTCTCCCTTTGCGGGATCGTTCAAGTCCGCAAAAGTCTCACACACTGACTCTGAAGAACCAGTGTTATCAAAACAATGCCTATAAAGAGGCGGCTCCACGTTTCTAAGCAGAAGACTGAAAAGTACTCTCAATCGACGGAGTGGGCGGTCTACCACCCTAGGTCAGAGACCCAAATCCACAACTGACTAACTCACTATGGAAAACTAGGGAGCAAAGAGCACACACTAAAAGTTCCTAAAGGCAAATCAAGCAAACGACTAACTAGTTGGAAGAACAGTTACACCAACCAACACTAGAGAAACTTACTGGTGCAAGTGCAACACGAATACGGAAGCACCCTCCGGGTATACTCTGCAAAGCGTGGCCCGATGTCTACCCTAGGTACTGCGGTATACCCCCGCGGTCACCTGTGTAAGTCCCTAAAATAAAGGCAACTAGGTTGCCAACTCGTGAACAATCACCATGCGGGTACAATCGACAGTCGGGTGGACCGCAATGAGCATGGTATCAAGCCCGAACCTATCAAGGGTATCGAAAGCAAGTGTTCCGAAAGATGACTGAGGACCTTGAACGGATTCGAGACCCACAAAGCTCCGTGGAAAATGCGATCAATGGAATCCCAAGATAAGTCCTCTATATGCGTTCTCCACTACGCTTGGTCCGGCTTTGGAGGGGTTATCTCCACTACCTTTCCGCACGCGACCTCGTGTTTAGCCCTTGTGTTAGAGGGGGGTCCTGGACAATTTCCATGTTACTGGACTTCTACACTCCTTATCATAGACTCATATGTTTGTTTTATAGCCTTGAAGAGTTTCCTCTCCAACCTAAATCAAGGCTCTAGCCTAATCTAGTTGATGGACCCTACAAACATAAAGTATAGTAAATTTTAATTAGCGTTCTTTTTACTGGCTTGATTTACTCAAAAAGGGTATGGTAGTGCAACTGATGTTGTTAAGAATCTTTGTGAAAAATGATGAAACTTACATGAACACTGGCAAAGAATGATTATATTTCTTATTTTGTTTTTTGAAATGATTTTAAAATTAGAAGAAAACACAACGCTATGCTAATTTCTTTTTCTTTTTCAAATAACAATGCAAAGAAAATGCTAGGAAAGAAAGAGATCTAACAAACTAATTTTTTTTTTTTTTTATATTTTCTTCCAATCAAAGCAGAAATAACAAAAGATTCTAAACGAAACTGATGAATGCACGATTCATGCCCCCCCCAAAATGCAACTCATTTTTCTTAAAATTTCAAGCTAAAAATAAGTTAAAAATGCTAGGAAACCCAAGAAATCTTTCAATGAAAAAGCAAGCTATGATGGAATCCAACCTAGGCTAAAACTGCTATGACAGAGACCAATATTAAATCAAGGAAATCCCTGATAGGTATAACTTTTGATAAGGAAGAGGATGACTGCCTCTCCTTAAACAAAAAATTTCTCAACATGCACACTACTAATAGTTCAACAACTAGCGTGTGCATGCGAGCTGTGTAAGGTCACATCGAGTGTATATGCATGCAGACCTTATGCAGGTGGCATGTACCTATGTAAATATTCAAAAATGAAAAGACAAGCAATCAAACACTGGCAAAGACTACTGGTATTGAGAACCAGAATCTCTTGAAGACTCAGAAACTTGCTTTGACAAAAAAAAAAAAAACAATTCAAGGAAAATTTCATAGAACAAAACCAATCTGAGGTGAAAGATAAAATATAGACTGCAAACAACAAAGACTAGAATGAGTTCCAGAAAACCCCCGTGAAGGATTATTTCTGACAGGGGAGAGGATGACTGCCTCTCTAGAAGAAATTTTCTGGAATCATACACGCGACTGACACTTCCTCAGCTAGCATGTACACGCGGGATGTGGGAAGGTAGGGCGTGGGTACATGCGTGCAGACCTTATATAGGCCACGTGTACCTCTGCGGGTCTCTAAAAAAAATGCAGTCAAGCAAAGAAACAAAGATAACTGGTATGGAAGACCAGAATCTCTGTTAGCTCATACTTTTGCAGAAACTTTAAAAACAAGGAATGAAACCAGTTTTTAAAAATACCCAAGAAAAAACATTCCCAGAAACCCTAGAGATCCCCAGTATGGTTTCCAATTCTGTTGTGGGTGGGAAATACCTCCTACGGACTAGCACTAAGGGTTTTATCTTGCATGCAGAAATGACCTAAAGATTCTTACTTTTTACCATCATCCCATGCCTAAACCCCCATTACTCACATGTAAATACAAGGCTCAAGAGATTAAGTTGACGTACCTTATTTTTCTTGTTTGATGTCGATCCCTTTTCACGCTTGGTCGTTCTTTGACTGCAACTCTCCTCCCAATGCTGACCTGCATTCACTAAAGACAAACAAAGAACTCCACATGCATTTGATCTATGAACTAATGAGTTATAGATTTAATCAATCATACAATCAATATTCCAATAATCACAATCTCATATGGCGGGACAGGAAAAGCAATTCTTTTATTAACTTCACAATGATACCTTACAATGATAAAGTCGACTATTGCTCCTCGATCTTGGTCCTGGGCTCTTCTTCCACTGTCTTCCAACTGATTTTCTATATACTTCTCTTTGCACAAGGATGGCTAAAGGTTGGGACAAAGGGAATTCTTAATTGGGTATAGTTTCTTTACTATGATTCTCCTCCTTTCAAATGGGACCCCTAACCCTTCTTTTATAAACTAGAAGAATCTAGGTATTTGGTTGAGTGACTGGCCATGCATGGCCGAAAGGTTTAGTTAACTTACCCAAAGCTGTGTCTTCCATCAACAATTTTCCTTTTTTCATGCTTTTGTAGGTACACGCGGGTTGTCTTGGGTCAGCTAGCGTGTACACGCGTGTAGTAATGGAGCAGGGTGCGTGGGACTTTATAAAAGGGGTTTTTAAGAAGAGTTGTTTAGAAATGTTTTGGAAAAGAAGGAATCTGAGATGGCCTAATTCCAGGTAAGCATGTATGGTGAAAATTAGGGTTAAAACACCAATGAGGGTTCACATCGCACTCCAGTAGGTAGTAGTAGCATACATAGAGAACCTGAGAAGGTGAAATTTCTCGATTTCTGGGGTGCCACATATGACTTAGCCACCGAGGCATGGTTGGATAACATGGCGATGTGCTTCACACTTTGTGATTACACATCCAAAATGAAAGGCCACATGGAGGTATTTCAACTGAAAGGGAGTGCTCTACTTTGGTGGAAGACACTTGTACCTCAACTAAACATGGCCGTTGATGACATGTCATGGGAATTGTTTGAGGAATGATTCTGGGAGAGGTACTTGTCCGATAAATTCATTTAGTGTCAAATTAATGAGTTCAACACCTTACGACAAGGTAGTCGTACGGTACCAGAGTATGAGTCAAGGTTCATGGAGCTACTTAGATATGCTGTACATCTGAAAATAGAGAAGTTAAAGGTAAACAATTTTTTGTTTGGACTTAACTTCAACATTCGTGCAAAGGTGAGGATATTGATGCCCCAGAATTTTCACGATGCAATTCAAAAGGCCCTCATACCTGAGGAAGAGCTGAACAATGGGGGTTAGGGAATGACTCCTTCTAGACAAGTTGGGCATGCGACACTGAGAGAGTAGCATCATCGGACACTAGATAGACAGACTTTTGGACACCACGATACTCCCAAAGGACCTATGTTCTCAACACCGCGATGACATACTTCTCAGCAGATGACCCCCTACAAAGCACCACAACAAAAACATGAGCGTCGTCTGCAACAACAACAACAACAATTTAGGCCTATTCAACAGAACATACCAGGATCATAGACTGCGAGGCCAACAACTTCTACTTTTGGGACCAAGAGTACCAGAATGAAGAATGGATGCTGGACATGTGGAGAGCCACATTAATAGAGATATTGTCCGATTGAGAAGGCTAGAGCGGCCGAATCATCATGACCCACTACAGTTGGAGATTTGGGCAAGGCTTACAGGATACATGCAACAGTGAATAACCACCAGTTCGAGCACCAATACACCATGCTCGAGAAGTCATGAATGATCTCCGATCAAAGTTTTAGTATTTTGATAGATCCAAGAGATACAAAGAGATTTATTTCTAGTGCAACACTTAAGTGAATTAAGGTAAAGGAAGTCGAGCAAGACGAGTTCAGATACGTAGAAATGGCATCGGGTGACAAACAAAAAGTTGGAGGAAAGGTTATTGATTGTAGCATTAACTTGGGTGATTTTGTAACAAAGGCCGACCTATATATCACGATCTTAGGATCCTATGACATAGTGATTGGCATGGACTGGTTGGAATCACATGATGCGATACTTAACTGCAAGAAGAAACGATTAAGTTTGACGGATGATTTGGGACATAGTAGAGTGATTGTAGGAAGAAACTAGGGAGTGTCTTTGAGGTTTATTTCTTCCCTACAATTATAGAAACGTATGCGCAAGGGGTGTAAGTTATATGACATCTTAGCGCTAAAAAAAAAAGGGAGACATGAAAGGGTTAGAAAACCTTCCTGTAGTATCGGAGTTTGCAGATGTATTCCGAGAGGAATTACCAGGTTTTCAGCCAGAAAGAGAATTGGAGTTCACCATAGATATGAAACTTGGAACTGAACCTATTGCAAGAACTCCATACCAGATGACGACACAAGAATTGTAGGAGTTGAAAACACAATTGAAGAAGATGTTATACTTGGGACTTATATGTCCAAGTGTGTCTCCGTGGGGTACGCTAGTGATTTTTGTTAGAAAGAAGGATTGATCATGGAGGATTTGCATTGACAACCATAATTTGAACAAATCTATGATCAAGAACCGATGTCCATTGCCAAGGATTGATGATTTATTTGATCAGATGAATGGAACAATGATGTTTTTGAAGATTGAATTGAGATCGAGATATCATCAATTACGAATTAAGGAGGAAGATATTCCTAACACCACATTTAAGATGAGATTCAAACATTATGAGTTTACTGTTTTACCATTCGGATAGACGAATGAGCCGGGTGTATTCATGAGTTTGATGAATGGGGTGTTCCGAGAATACTTGGACAAGTTTGTACAAGTATTCATTGACGATATACTGATTTAATCTCGGATGAGAGAAGGACACGATGAAAACTTGAGATTGTTCTTACAATGTCTAAGAGAAAACAAGTTGTATGGAAAACTGTCGAAATGTTATTTTTACCAATCGAAGATTCATTACTTAGGACATATCATATCTAGAGAAGGTATCGCTGTGGATCTAGTGAAAGTAGAGGCTATTATAGAATGGATAGCACCGACGAACGTACAAGAAGTACGTAGATTTATGGGTTTAGCAGTATATTACCGATGATTCGTCGAAGGTTTTTCGAAGATAGCAAATCCAATCACGGAATTGAAGAAGAAAAACAAGAAATTTGTATGGACAGAGAAATGTGCGAAAGCATTTCAAAATATTAAGGAGTTGTTAACGACAACACCAATATTGAAGGTCCCTGACATGGAAAAAGAATTCCTGGTATGCACAGACGCATCCAAGGAAGGCCTGGGCGGATTTTTGATGCAAGACGATCGAGTAATCGCTTACATTTAAATGAAATTAAGAAGGCATGAAGAGAACTACACAACACACAACTTGGAGTTATTAGCGATTGTATATGCCTTGAGATTTTGGAGACATTATCTGATTGGAAGAAAATTTGAATTAAATACATATCACTTTGGATTGCAACTTATCTTTCTAAGAGTGACTTGAACGCACGACAATGACGAATTATTGAGGTATATTGACCAAATTTATGTACCGCCTAACGAGGAACTAAGGAATTTGATTTTGAGCGAAGCTCATCGAGCAATGTATATGGTTCATCCGGGGCTCATGAAGATGAAGGAAGATCTTAAGCCTTTATTCTTCTGAAAGGGAATGAAAGCGGACATAGTTAGTTACGTGGCTAGATGTCTAAAATGTCAGTAAGTGAAGGCCGAGCATATACATTCAACATGATTGTTGGATTTCAACTAACGACAAGGAGACACAATTCAATTTTTGTGGTAGTAGACACTTTGATAAAGAGTGCGCACTTTATTCCATTGCGTACAACGTATCAGGAACAAGACATAGCTAGAGTGTTTGTTAGAAATATTGTGAGGTTACATGGTGTACCAAGAAGAACCATATTTTATCGAGGATTGGTGTTTACTAGATGATTTTGGACTACTTTGCAAGAGGCTTTGGGAACAAAACTAAATTTTAGTACAACATATCACCTAGAAACAAATGGAAAAACAGAAAGAATGAACCAAATCTTAGAGGATATGCTTCGTATGTATGTGATGGATCAACATAAGCATTGGGAGGACTTCTTTCCATTGGTAGAGTTTTCATACAACAACAATTATCTAAGAACAATAAAGATGGCACCATTTGAGTTTCTTTACGGATGACCATGTCGGACGCCCCTGAGTTGGGATGGACTAGAGGATAGGATCCTGGTAGGACCAAAAGTAATCCAAGAAATGAAAGAACATATCCAATTGATAAGACAAAGGATTAAATAAGTGCAAGATAGATGGAAGAGTTATGCTGATGCACATCACTTTGACTGCGGTAATGAGGTTTGCAACATAATTTTCTTGTGGGTAAAACCACTTAAGAGGACAATCAAGTTTGGAAAGGGTGATAGACTATCTCCTAGGATCGTAGGACCTTTTGAGGTTGTTTAAAGGAAAGGGCCTGTGGCTTATCAACTAGCATTTCCTGATTCTTTGAGGCGCATGCACGATGTATTTCATGTATCTTGTTTGCGACATTATATTTTAGATCTGTCACATGTTATTGACATGATTTATTTGCAGGTGTCAGATGAGGGTTCTCTCATGGTGGACCCAATCCACATTCTGGGACATTTCACTCGACAACTATGACGTTGAATAGTCGATCAGGTCAAGTTCCAGTGGGACAATTATACTCCACACTCGGCTACATGGGAGGACGCATTTGAGATGCGTTAACATTTTCCTTATTTGTTTGATAGATTAGATATGTAGATCTATGTCAGATACATTTATTTACTTGCATTTATAGATTGTACAAAATTCGAGACGAAGTTTAAACCAAGAGGGGGTGTATGTAGCATCCTATTCTACCGATCACACTTATATTGACTTGTTCTTCGAGGACACTTGCGTGAAAGTAATATGGTTATGGTACATTGTGATTTCGTTTTGATTATGAGTTATTTATGATGATGATGTATTGTGATTTATTGTTACTTTCAGATGTATATGTATCGACATATGTTATTGATGAGTCTTCATGAGTGTGCAGGACACATGACATGTTATGAATCCTGATGGCATCAATGGACTTCCTTGGACTCCAGATTGAGTCAGGGAGTGGATTGCATTTTGTTTGAGTATTTATTTTTTTGCACATGTGATATATGATTGATTAAAATATGATTTATGTATATGGATTATTGACACTGTTTTTTTCAGTGGATGCAGACTTGAAAATTATTTCTAATACAACTCACATAAGGAGTAAATGGGTCATGCAAAGAAACCAAACATTTGAGGGAGAGGTGTGGCAACGTCCATGTCACAGCCTACTAGCACTCCCACCGTGACCTAAACTATAGGTTAATGATTACCTAGTTTGAGAGGTACACGATGCCATGAGGGTAGACTAAGACAATTTATCATGAGGAAATATAAAGGGAACACAATAAGGAATCATATTTATTCCTTAGAAGCCCTTAGTCTCTAACAAGGTCGACCAAATGGAGTGTTGACTCCAAGGGTTGGACAAACTTCCAAAACCGGTCAAAGGCGAGTGACACCCTTAGAAGCACAAAGGTGCATCTTGAAGGGCACGTCTTGAATTTAAATGCAAGTTAATAAATCTAGGTGGCAGAGGAAATTAATGAAATGTTTAAACCTTGATAGATGATGTAGGAGCATCGTCATCAAGGAACACATGGAAGAAATCTCAGCACCCTAACGTGTATTTTAAAGCGATTTTTGAATATTAAAGATGGCATGTCATGAAATATCTTGAAAAGATTGTAATTAAAGAACATCTTAAATGTTTAGGAGATGAACCATCGCATGAGATCGATGGGGAGTGTATTTTCCTTTAATGTAGTAGCTTGTAGTACAAATTCGAAGCGTTTTCTCTTATCTGTATGTCTTGAACATTTATTGTAATAAATCCTAAGTAGTTGAAAGATTTTAATTTGATAGGATAACACTAAGGTAGTCGGAGGGAAAATCTCTATGAGCTCGTTTTGTATAAATAAATGTAATGTATGCCCACATGAGGTTGTTGCAATTTAGCTGAAGATTATTGTATCTAAGATTATTGTTGTTGAAAGATATTTGAAGTTGAGAGTTGTTGAGCCGCATAAGAGCATTATACGAGTCCATGTACATATAATTTGAATGAATATAACAGAGAAGTGTTGATCCAAATGTTTGGTTTTGATGTTACTGTGTCTATCTGAATGAATGAATGGTAGGATTTCCTTTAATTGCAATTCTCTTTTATTACTTGTTCTTATGTTATGAATGCATTTCATGGTTGAATGTATGAATCTGTGAGATATTAGATAAGATTCAATTGTTTCTCTTCTACGAGCCTGTGCAAGGAGTGCATAGTGTCTGCAAGGTGTGCATTGATAGAGTCTATTTAGAATTAGAAGTTTAGAAGAGATACCGTGAAACTTTTGTTTGAAAGGAGTGCATAAGTGTCCGCAAGGTGTGCATTGATAGAGTTTGTTTTGACTCAGAAGTTCATGAGGGATAGCTTGAAAGTGTGCATAGGAGGAAACACACTCAGAGTCATATTTCTCAGGAGGAACAATTGATCCATCTAAGGATTGTTGCAAGGAGTTCATAGTCTCCCATCTAGAGTTAAGTTGAAGGAATGTTGTTGCAAGGTGTGCGCAGGGTCGATATTTGGATAAGTATAGAAGAAGTCATTCTAAAAAGTTCAAAGTGTCGAGGAGGAACAAGTTCAGGAGAGATAATTTGGATCTTTTCATGCAAGGAGTGCATATTTTCCACAAGGAGTGCATTGGCAGAGTCTTTTGACTCAAAATTCCAGGAGGAGTAACATAAGAGTATTTGCAGAAGAGTGTAAAGAACTGTTGCAAGTGGTGCACAATCGCTCACAAAAGAAGTTGAGTCATGGAAGAAGACCTGTTGTAAGGCATGCAGAGGGTCAATTTTGACTAAGTGTCGAAGAAAACACTCTGAGGAGTTAGTAGTTCGAAGGAAGAACAAGCTCATAAGAGATAGCGAGAGAGAATTATTCAATAGGGAGGATCCCTTTAAGATTCCCCAAATTAACGAACAAGATCCGTTCAGGAGGAAGCATGATCATTCTAGACCGTCAGATCTGGGAGAGTTGCACGGAGGATAGCCGTGGAGTCTTTCGACACTTAGTAGTTTGGAGGTTTGAAAGTGTCTTAAAGAGTGGGGATCGTCGAAGTCCCAAAGATGTGAAGTAATCCTAGCCGTTGATTGTAGAAAGGATACATGGAAACATATTAGAGAGTTGATGAGAAAGAACTACTGAAGTTTTGTGTGGAGAAATAAAAAAAATACCGAAGTCGTGAAGTAGAAAAGGGGATTGCGACTATTGATTTGAGGGGGACACGTGTTGTCAGATCGCGTGATCCAGAAGTGTGCATCTGGGAAAAAGGTAAGAATATAAATCCTAGATGTTGATTGTGTGGACACGTGGTGTCATCTATGTCACTTCGGTGATAGAGTACTTCAGGGAAAAGGAGTGTTAAGATGTTCGAAACTCTAGAATATTGAAGTCCCAAAATGGATCATAACTGTTGGCTATTGGAGAGACGAGAACCGTATATTTGTTGGGTAAGTTCACGGTTTAGAGCTCACAGGAAAACGGGTAAGATGCAGTCAAAATGATCAAAGCGTGAAGTTGTGAAGCGCCTTAGGGTTGAGCCCTAGGTCACAACCTGAGGTCATACGAAGAGAGGAGACTAGTAAAGTAGCTAGTACTCTCCACTCATTGTTACCAGAAGCGCCAGAGAACGAGGTCGCGGGTGAATTGAAACTGTGTGGTAAGAAATGAGGGCGTGTGTAAATTGATTTCGGGGTCTATTAGAGGCTTGAAGAGCCAATTCGATTGAAGTATTTGAAGATCCTTGACCAAGTGGTCGTGCAACCCCTAGGAGAGAAGGGGGGTCTGCATCAAGTGGTATTAGATCACATAAATTTTCTTGCAGATAGTAGGCAAATGTGAGAAGGTGAAAAAATATAGTCTGATACCATCAAGTGGTATCAGAGCCACATAATTAATTTCTTTAGGAAAGAAGAGGTAGCCTGATATCATCAAGTGGTATCAGAAGGATTTTTTTTTTTTTTAAATCTCTGTGTGAAGGAGAAAGTTCAACACCATGCTGCCTAGAAGACATGCAGAGCCACCTGTAGCAAATCGAGCTGTGGAAAGGGATATGAGAGAACTTCACGCAAGGTTAGATGCTATGGAGACAACACAAAGTAGAGCACCTGATTTTGGAGACACCAATGATGCAAAGGGAGAAGAAGTAGAAGTTGAAGAAGATATAGTAGAGGATGCTGCAGAAGAACGCTTGTTGAAAGCGCTTGTTAAGTTGGGAGCTAGAGCGAAGATATACATCCTGATGTATGAAGGTAATTTAGATGCTGAAGAAGTGTTGGATTGGATAATATCATTGGACAACTACTTCGACTATGAAGACGTCGATGAGGAGAAGAAGGTGAAACATGTTTTCACCAGATTAAAAGGACATGTAGCACTGTGGTGGGATGAACTGCAGGCTGACAAAAGATGCAAAGGCAAACAAAAGATCAAGAATTGAGACAGAATGGTAGCCAATATGAAGGCTAAATTCATACCCAAGGATTATCAGATAAATCTGTTCAAGAAGTTGTAGAACCTGAGATAGAAGGGAATGGCAGTGAAAGAATACATAGATGAGTTCTACAAGTTGGACATTAGGGATGGACAGAGAGAGAAAGATGATGAAAATTTTTCCAGGTATATTAATGGCCTGAGATATGAAATCTAGGATGAAATCAACATGATGACAATGAGGACAGTGGAGGATGCTTATTATATTGCGCTGAAGGCATAGGAAAAGTTGGCCATAAAAAAGAGCCAACGAAGAAGAGGAAGAAGTCTAAACAAAGGCAAGGAGATTTTCCATGATAAGGCACAAAAGCCTAAGGTTGAGACTGGAAAACCACATAGTCACTCAGAAAGAGGAGGAAGTTCCCTAGGGAGACAGTATGGTGGAAGGAATTCTTTTCCTCAAGGAAGAGGAAGAGGAAGAGGAAGAGGAGGCAAAGTGAAGTGTTATGCCTATGGAAAGACATGATACATTTCTTGGGAATGCCCAGCGAGAAAGAAATAAGGAGGAGGTGAAGCTCACATTTCGGAAGTGCATAAGTGAAATGTTGAAGCAGAAGGTGCAGAAGATGGGAAATCTATGATGATGAAGAAGGTTCTCTTGAAGCCAGAGTATGAGGTTGAAAAACTAGTGCAGAGGAACAGTTTGTTCAGAACTGCTTGCAAGACTAAAGATATGGTATGCAAGGTGATAATTGATAGTGGGAGAAATGATAAATTAATATCCATAGATATGGTGGAGAAATTAGAGCTAGAGACCACTGCACATCCGAGTCCATATAGAGTCTCATGGTTGCATAAAGGACACCAGGTAATGGTAACTAAACAATGCTTAGTTGAATTTAAGATAAGAGAATATAGAGGTGAGATTTTGGGTGATGTGATTCCCATGGATGTATGTCATGTTTTGTTGGGGAGACCATGGCAGTATGAAAAGAATGTCATTCATGATTGGAGAAAAAATACTTATACCTTGGAGAAGAATGGTAGGACACACATGTTACTGCCAATAGAGGAAAATAAGGTAAAGGAAGAATCCAACACAAGTATACTTCTCATGAGTGGGAAGGAACTCCTGAGTGAAGTCAAGAAGGAATAGGAGATGCAGTTTGATGTGGTAAGGAATCCTAGAGTCATCCTTACAAGTAATTCTATGGATGATCTACCTGAAGAAATTCAGGAGCTGTTAGAAAATTTTGTTGACATAGTAGTGGATGAGTTACCTAGCTCATTGCCACCCATAAGGAGTATCAACCATCACATTGATCTAATACCACGGGAGAGTCTCCTGAACAAAGAAACGTACAGATTGACACCTTGAGAGAATGAGAAGGTAAAGAGACAAGTCTAGGATTTGATGGACAAGGGTTTGGTGAGAGAAAGCTTGAGTCCATACACAATACCAATTGTGTTAAGTTCGAAAAAGGATGGAGGATGGAGAATTTGTACAGACTCAGGAGCCATAAACAATATTACCATCAGGTACATATTTCCTTTGCCAAGGATGGATGACTTAATGGATTTTTTGAGTGGAGCAAATTATTTTTCAAAGATAGATCTGAAGAGTGGATATCACCAGATAAGAATGAGAGAAGGTGATGAGTGGAAAACAACCTTCAAAACAAATGAAGGGTTGTATGAGTGGCTTGTTATGCCATTTGTCTTAAAAAATTCCCCGAGTACTTTTATGAGGTTGATGAATGAGGTATTAAAAGATTTTATTTGTAATTTTGTGATTATATATCTGGATGATATATAAGTCTTCAGTAAAACCGAAGAAGAGCATTTGAGGCATTTAACATTAGTGATGAGGAGATTGCAATGGGAGACGCTGTTGATAAATCTGAATAAGTCCTCTTTTATGAGAACAAAACTCATTTACTTGGGTTTTGTAATCTCTTCAAATGAATTGAAGATGGATCCATAGAAGGTGAGAGCAATCAGAGAATGGCCATCACCAAGAAACATATTCGATGTGAGAAGCTTCCATGGACTAGCAAGTTTCTATTGGAGGTTCATTAGAAATTTTAGTGGCATTTGTACACCAATGATGGATACAGTGAAGAAGAGACAAAAGTATTTTAAGTGGATAGAAGAAGTTAATAAAAGTTTCAAGATATTAAAGGATAATATAACAGAACAACCGATTCTGGTCTTGCCATGTTTCATGAATACATTTCAAGTAAGATGTGATGCTAGTGGAGTTGCAATTGGAGTAGTCTTGAGCCAAGATAATAGGTCAGTTGCATATTTTAGTGAGAAGCTGAATGACACTAAGGGAAAGTACTCCACATATGATAAATAATTTTATGCAATAATTCAAGCCTTGAAGAAATGGAGGCACTGCCTTCTTCCAAAAGAATTTGTTTTGTATAATGATAATCAGTATTTGCAATTTATAACCAGACAAGAGAAGTTAAATCAAAGACATGCTAAGTGGATAGAGTTTATGAAAAATTTCACTTTTGTCATTAAACATGTTTCTAGTAATGCTAACAAAGTTGCTAATGAATTGAGAAGAAGATGTCTGATTCTGCAGGAATTTCAAGTAAAAACCTTAGGGTTTGAACACCTTAAGGAGATGTATTGTGATGACCCAGATTTTAAAGAGGCATATGAAGCATGTGAAAATACCGTGCTTAGAGACAAAACCTAGTGGACAGAGTATCTGATTCAAGATGGATTGTTGTTTAAAGGTTTCCAGTTGTGCATACCAAAATGCTCAATGAGAGAGAATCTGCTGAAGGAAAAACATAGTGGAGGTCTAGCAAGACATTTTGGCCATGACAAGACATTTTCACAGTTGAACAGTTCATACTATTGGCTAGGTATGAGGGCAGAAGTGAAGAAATTTGTGGACATATGTAAGATTTTCTAGTATGCAAAAGGAAAGAAATAGAACACTGGGTTGTATCAACCATTTTCTATTCTAGATAGGCCTTGGGATGAAATACGCATGGATTTTGTGTTGGGAAGTGATTCCGTATTTGTGGTAGTTGATATATTTTCAAAGATGGCACACTTTATCCCATGCTAGAAAACTAATGATGCAAAACACATTGAAAATTTGTTTTTCAAGGAAGTTGTGAGACTTCATGGATTGCCTAAGAGAATTGTCTAAGATAGAGACACTAAATTTGTTGGTCATTTTTGGATAACATTTTGGAAGAAGCTGGGGACATAACTGTATTTTAGTTCAACATATCACCCTCAAACGGATGGACAGAATGAGGTGGTAAATCAGAGTTTAGGAAATTTGCTGAGGAGTCTGGTCACTGAACATCATAGCCAATGGGATAAAATTCTGTCATAAGCAGAGTTTGCATACAATGACTTACCAAACATAAGTACATGAAAGAGCCCGTTTTAGATAGTATATGGGATGAATCCAAAAGGAGTATAAGAGTTGAGAGATCTGGATCAGAATGAATTCAGAAGCGATGGAGTAGATGACGTCGCTGCAGAAATGCATAATCTTTATAATCAAATCAAAGAGCAGTTGCAGAACAACAATATGTAGTACAAACACAAAGTTGATCAACATAGGACAAAAAATCAATTTAATGTGGGAGATCAAGTTATAGAACATCTCAGGAAGGAAAGATTCCCTAGGGGAACATATAACAAATTGAAGCTCAAGAATATAGGACCATGCGAGATCCTAAGGAAATTTGATGAAAATGCTTATGAGATAGAGCTACCAGAAGATGTGGGTATATCAACCATATTTAACATTTTAGACTTGTATGCTTATAGGGAATATGACACTAGAGATTCATAAGATAAGAAAGAGATCCAGTGGGAGAAGCAAATGACTATAGCAAAGAAGCCACAATTGGAGAAGATCATAGATCAGAGGACTGGTAAGAAGACCAGAAGAAAGACTTATTTTGAGTATTTGGTAAAGTGGAAAGGACACCCAATAGAAGATGCCAGTTGGGTAAATGAAGTAGATATTCAGAAGCATGGAAAGTCAGTGCAGGAGCTTATGGACAAGATTCCATGAATTTTTGTCCAAAGGAGTATGATGTAGGAGCATCATCACCAAGGCACAAGTGGAAGACAACTTAGCACCCTAGTGCACATTTTAAAGTGATTTTTGAATATTAAAGATGGCATGTCATGAAATATATTGAAAATATTGTAGTTAAAGAACATATTAAATGTTTGGGAGCTGAACCATCGGATGAGATCGATGGGGAGTGTATTTTCCTTTAATGTAGTAGCTTGCAGTACATATTTGAAGCATTTGATCTTATCTGCATATCTCTAACATTTATTGTAATAAATCCTTAGTAGTTGAAAGGTTTTAATTTGATAGGATAACCCTAATGTAGTTGGAGGGAAAATCTCTATGAGCTCATTTTGTATAAATAAATGTAATGTATTCCCACATGAGGTTGTTGCAATTTAGCTGAAGAGCATTGTAGATAAGATTATTTCTGATGAAAGCTATTTGAAGCTGAGATTTGTTGAGTAGTAGAAGAGCATTGTACGAGTCCATGTACATATCATTTGAATGAATATAACATAGAAGCGTTGATCCAAATGTTTGGTGTTGCTATTATTGCGTCTATCTGAATGAATAAATGGTAGGATTTCTGTTAATTGTAATTCTCTATTATTACTTGTTCTTATGTTATGAATTCATTTCATGGTTGAATGTATGAATCTGTGAGATATTAGATAAGTTTCAATTATTTTTCTTCTACGAGCCTGTGCAAGGAGTGCATAGTGTTAGCAAGGTGTGCACTGACAGAGTCTATTTTGACTCAGAAGTTCATAAGAGATAACATGAAACTTTTGTTTGCAAGGAGTGCATAAGTGTCTGGAAGGTGTGCGTTGACAAAGTCTTTTTTAACTCAGAAGTTTAGGAGGGATAACTTGAAAGTGTGCGTAGGAGGAAACACACTCAGAGTCATATTGTTCAGGAGGAACAATTGAGCTGTCTAAGGAATGTTGCAAGGAGTGCACAATCTCCCATCCATAGTTAAGTTGAAGTAATCTTGTTGCAAGGTGTGCGCAGGGTCGATATTTGGCTAAGTATCAAAGAAGTCATTATGAGAAGTTCATAGTGTCGAGGAGGAACAATTTTAGGAGATATAATTTGGAGATTTGAATGCAAGGAGTGCATATTTTCCACAAGGAGTGCGTTGACATAGTCTTTTGACTCAGAATCCCAGGAGGAGTAACTTAAGAGTATTTCTAGAAGAGTGTAAATAACTGTTGCAAGGTGTGCACAGTCGCTCACAAAAAAGTTGAGTCATGGAAGAAGACTTGTTGCAAGGCGTGCACAGGGTCAATTTTGACCAAGTGTCGAAGAAAATTCTCTAAGGAGTTACCAGTTTGAAGGAAGAACAAGCTCAGAAGAGATAGTGGGAGAGAATTATTCAATAGGGAGGATCCCTTTACGATTCCCCAAATTAACGAGCAATATTTGTTCAAGAGGAAGAAGGATCGTTCCAGACCGTTAGATCTGGGAGAGTTGCACGAAGGAAAACCATGGAGTCTTTCGACACTTTGTAGTTCAGAGGTTTGAAAGTGGCTTAAAGATTTGGTTACAGTGAGGATACGTGGAAACAGATCCGAGATTTTGTGAGAAAGAACTCCTAAATTTTTGTGTGGAGCAAGAGAAAAACTACCAAAGTTGCGAATTAGCGAAGGAGATTACGACCATCGATCTGAGAGGGACACACGTCGTCAAATCGTGGGATCCATAAGTGTGCATCCAGGAAAAAGGTAAGAAGATAAATCCTAGATGTTGATTGTGTGGACATGTGGTGTCATCTTTGTCACTTCGGTGATAGAGTACTTTGGGGAAAAGGAGTGTTAAGACGTTCAAAACTCCTAAACGATGAAGTCCAGAAACAGATCACAACCATTGTCTGTTGGAGAGACAAGAACCGTATATTTTTTGGGTAAGTTCAAGGTTCAGAGTTCAGAGGAAAACATGTAAGATGCAGTCAAAACAACCGAAGCCCGAAGTTGTGAGGCGCCTTAGGGTTGAGCCCTGGGTCACAACCTGAGGTCATACGAAGAGAGGAGCCTAGAGGAGGAGCTAGGGCTCGCCACTCAGTGTTACTAGAAGCGCTAGAGAATGGTGTCACGGGTGAATTGAAACTACGTGTTAACAAATAGGGGCCTATGTAGATTGATTCCAGTGTCTATTAGAGGCCCGAAGAGCCTATTTAGCTCAAGTATTTGAATATCATTGACTGGGAGGGGGGTGAATCAGTATCAAGTACAATTTAAAACCTTTTTCAACTTATACTTAAACCATTCAACTATATCCAATGAGAAATGAACAATAGTATAAGAGTTACACCAATACACCACAATACGCCATGCACAATATATGAGAAATAATCAATAGTTATT
>ML777746.1:1091099-1104097 GCA_009831015.1 Picea engelmannii
TAATCAATAGTTATTGTTCAAGGGGAGTAATGACTTCCAAAGGTAGCTACAACTTCCAAATGTAAAGGGAGGGATAAAACTCCAAGAGCAATATACAGTACTCCAATATCAAGAGAGGATTTAACTCTCCATCCTTTCCCCTTCCTTCCACTCAAAAACAAGTTATAGAGAGAATGGTAGACTTTGTGCAATTCTGGTTTATTCAGGAGACCGAACTTGCACATAATGCCCCACGCTCAATATTTAACATAAGATTATAAAAATCTCACACAAGAAACTACAGTCCGTACTCTTTCCAATGCAATTTGTTCCACTTCATTTGGATTCTCTATGAAGAAGTTATGACTTTGTTACCTGGAACACCTGTTTATTGACTAGCTTCAGGATTGGTCAAAAACCCTATCTTCCATAGAGTGTATCTCCATAATTATAGCGAATCAAGAGCTTAAATTTTTACCACAGGTACCTTGATATGTATTCTCAATACCATAGAAATTTCACCATCTGAATCGTTATAGAAATTGTTTTATAGAAACAATGGTAAGATGACCTGAAAATAATATACCTTAGAACACATCACCAAAACACTTCATCCTCCCTTGATATCAGACCTTCTTTACTTCTGTTTTCCTCTGAAAATTGACTTGTGTGTCAAATGAATGTATAATGATATTTATTTATACCATTTATGTCACTTCATTTTAACATTAGGGCCGACCTGACAATTTCTTATTTTGTAATTCTTTTCTTTAATTATCTTCAGAGCCTACATGTACTTCCTTCTTCAATTCACTTTGTCATCTTCAAAAATTCATTTCTCCTCAACCATGAGGATCCACGTGACGTGCCACATACCATCGAAAACAACATGGTGTATACTATCCATCCATGGGTATTGTATCTACATGTTCATTTTCCTTCATGTCCAAATACCTTCATCAATCTTGCGGTCCAAAACCCATGACTAGGGTTGACATCAACGACAACAACCAATATTCCAATAGGAGGTCACGCAGCCCCGAGGAGAGAAGGGGGGTCTGCATCAATAGAAAAAATATTAATTAATCATTTATTTATAAATTTAGAAATATAACAAGAGTCTAAGCCTAAGACTAAGACTAATTCTAAGTCTAATTTTAAATAAGGGACTAAATAAAATATTAAATAAGTCAAAAGATTTGAGATAAAATCAAACTCTAGGAAAATAGGGAATAAAATTTAAAGGTTGGGAAAATTGCACATGTGTGCATGAAAATAATAAGAGGGATTTTAAAATAGAGAGAAAACTAAAACATGAGAGAATAGGTGTACATATAGAGTAGCACCTTGAGTAAATATACCACTAAGCCTAACTAAAAGAAGACTCCTAAACCAACCCAAACTAATATTTAGTTAGGGGACACTCATTAAATGACAAATTGGGGAGATAAGGGACATCTAAGAGAAAAAATAGGAACACATTGGGGAATGTGAGGGAAAATGGATTTTTAAATAAAATGAAAAGGGTAATTACTTGTGCAACTTGGGGAGAGTGTGACAAGTGTGTGGGTGAATAATCATAATTAAATTAATTAAAAAGTTATTTTTTGTGCATGAGGACAAGTGTCATAAGGCATTTTTCTATAAAGGAAATGGAGAAGAAGGGAAAGGTATCTCTCTTTTCTTAGTACTGTTATGCTACCAAAATTTTGTTTGACTATGTTTTACTTGTGAGAGTTGGGATACCAAACTTGTGGAAGTAGTGGAATCTCTTCCTTGCGAGGCAAGCTTTGGAGCTATTATTCTCTGGTTAATGTGTGTGGCCCCTTTGCGGCTTGAGGGGATAAGGTGGAAGAAGAGTACCCCTAGAGTTGGATGGGAGGTATCAATGAAGTCTTATATTAGCAGGCGAAAGGAAGACATTGTGAAAATCTCCAGATTGAAGATCATCTACAACTACATCTCTCTTTGGTCGCGATACTTATTTGGTCTTAAATATTTCATTAAGTTATGAAGGTTGATATTATACCAATTCAATCGTACTAAGGATTGTAAATCCAACATGTTACATTCTTGAGTTTTAACCCATCCAAGACTTGTCTTGTAATTTCATTAGTATTTATTTTTTTCTCAAAAATGATATAACTCACTGGTTAGAAGTCACATGCATGACATATTCCTGAATTTTTATTTCATCCGAGATTTGTTTCATAGTTTCAATTGGTTGCACAGTTTTTAAAATGTGTTACCACTAGTTATTCCGTATAATATTAAGGTTATTTAGCTCTATGGACATTTATATGCAATCTTACTTTGTTACAGTATATAATTACAGTAATAAATTCTTCTGTTAAAAAATAAATTGTCATTTCTCTCCCATTATGACCTGGAAGCACGTTTCGCTGTCATCGACCCTCAAATCTTAATTTGATTCTTTCTAGGAACCTTTGGGTTGAACCATAGACAATAGATAAAGAATAATCGTGACACAACTTCGGTAATTAAACTTTTTTTTTTGAAGTAATCCGATCTTGTTCTTCTCTGCGATCGAATTCCTTATTAGAGTAGTTATCTTTGGCTAGTTAACTTCTTTCTCTATAATTTTCGAGAGGGTAACTCCAAACACATTTCCTATTCCATATGAATTAATTATGCATTGAACTCATGGTTAGATGGAATCTAAATGATCACATGTAGTGTAAAGCCTTTGACCGTTGAAGTAACAAACGTTCTCTTTTCTTCAGTTCAATAACTTACCACTATCAAACTTGAGAATTGAGTTATTACTGTTATCCTTGTATAAATTTTTTCTTTGAACTAATGGAGTCTAGTGGCGGGGAGAGTGCGTGTATCGTTTTCAGATTTTTTGTAGTGTCAAGAAAGATCGATCCTTGGTTTACACAATCTTGTTGATCCAGTCTCAAATCCTTGATACGCTTCTTGAATTTTTGTGAACGCACTCCCACTGCAGAACGACTCATCTCTTAATGCTGTGACCTGTAATTTAGGATGATTAGGGTATGTTGACGCCACTTGTGTTATAGTATACTTAGTTATGATTCATGAAATGTTAAGTAAAGGCGATTCTAGCACAAGGAATTACTCTTGAAAACTTACCTAAGAATATCAAAGATCGTCCACCTTTAACCGATTTAATTCGAACTGTCAGTTTTCTTGAGTTTTAAAACTTTCACCTTTCCACCTTGTTTTTCCCCTTTTCTCAGTTGAAGTTAGATCGTTTTATAACAAAGTTGTCAGATGATTTATTTAGATTTTAACCTTTGTTCGAATCCTTGTCACCTATTTGCTGAACCATGTCGGCATTACTAAGTAATGACTCTAACTAAATCATATTCCCTACTAATGATTTGACCATTTATCATCTATTTTCCACTAGTTGAGGTTGACCCATGCAAACTTTGTCTGGATGATGTGCTGTTGTAACTCTTTCTTGATGTTGAATGCTTCTTTCTATCTTGTGTTCAATGCTGAGTTTTTAACCACTATTCATAGTAATTACTTATCTTGGAATTAATATCGACATTACTACTCCTTTCCTTAGATTAAGTTAAATTATCGTATTGATTCGTTTAAGAGATGCTGAAATTAACCTCTTAGAGTGAATACTTCTGTATATCATTTCATTTTCATACTGGAAGTCATAGAAGAAATCCAGATTAGTGCGGATGACTCAAAAATACAAATTAATGGTTAAATATTAAAGGGATATGACGATGTTTAAATATATTAGATTATTAAGGGTTGTACTAAGGAATGATTATTGCAATCAAATTACACTTTTAGTGAGTTAAAAACTCTATCATTGTGGATGATCATCAAATTTTATTCTATTATCTCTTCCTCAGTTTTTGGGACAATCGTCACTGAATTGTAAAGATGTCTTACTTATGAAGTTAAGTTCTTTGTATTAATTATATATATATTGGGTTTGACATCCATTGATAGTAAATTATAATTACGATTGATATTTAAGAAGTAAAGTATGAATTTATGATAGAAAAATATATACTAAACCTTCAAGTGATAATTTTGTAAATTGTGCCTTCTTCAGTATTAAAACAATTCACATGTTACTCAATACTAAAGGACATGTCCCTAGTACCTCTGCCTTAAACTGTTTAAACAAAGGAAATTATTTTGAAAGTCACTTATTGTATTTCCTACATAGATGAATGAAAATACTTAACTTAGATTGCGCTTAAGGAATTCTTAGAAAGAATCTTGTAACCATATAGCTAAATTGTTGATATAAATTGAGACCTTGATTGAGTTGTGTAAATTTTAAGAACTCTGTTGTGGTTTTCTTAGAAGAAAACTTAGATCTCAGTATTCCAAAAGGGTCGTTACTTGAGAGTCGTTACAATTATTGTTAATGAACATTGAATTATTAATTGCTGATATCAATAATTAAAGTACCATTTACATTTAATACTAGTATTAATATTATTGAATGATCTTCACTATGGATTGTTTATGACTTCACAAATAACACTATTGGGAGTGAAGAGGAGTAGTAACTTATGCTAATGAGTTATTGGAATAGATTACTCTAATGCTCTCGTTTTTAAAAAACAAGCGCAATTTGCGCAACCTTAATTAATTAAGTTAAGACGATTGCACTTGTTCTCTCCAATGTTTCACTAGAGGAACTTCTGGATTTGGTATTAAAAGTTTTGTGGTTCCTTACAATGGAAGTTTCTATTGAGTGAATGAAGTTTTATCCTACTTACTTGTTAAATGGAATTTAGTTACATTATGTCAAGTTACAGCTAGAAAGAAAAAAAAAACTTGCTACTTTATTACTTTCACTTACTCATAATTTTTCAGCGATTGGTGGGTTGTTACATATGGTATCAGAGCCAGGTTCCGCCCCGCGACAAGGGACCCATTACGTCTTCCACTGTGTTAAATAAAATGATTAAAGATGTATCACTAATAATTTTGAAATTGTTCATGCAGGTAATCATGGTTAGAGGACGCAGGGGAAGTAAACATCGTGGTGCATGAGGAAGAGTATGCCTCCTCCGAGAATATCCACGCCAGAGGGATCTAACCCTCAGGGAGATGAGAAAACTATTGAGAAGGATAAGCTTGTATTGGGAGATGTGGTAGGTATGATGAGATCCTTCCAGAGGATTTTAGAGGCATTGATCAACCGTCTTGATTGGGATGAGGGTAGAATGTATACGCCTAATGAGGGTTCACAATGCACTCTAGTAGGTAGTAGTATCATACACAAATTACTCAATAAGGTGAAATTTCCTGAGTTCTAGGGTGCCACAGATGGATTAGATGCTGAGGCATGATTGGAGAACATGAAAATGTGCTTCACACTTCATGATTACATCTCCAACATGAAAGTCCACATGGAGGTCTTTCAATTGAAAGGGAGTGCTCTACTTTGGTGGAAGATACTCCTACCTCAACTAAACATGGCCGTTGAAAACATGTCATGGGAATTGTTCGATGAACGATTCCGAGGGAGGTACTTGTCTAATGAATTCATTGAGCATCAACTTAATGAGTTCAACGCCTTACGACATGATAGTCATACATGTTGGAGTTTAATGTTGTTCAATTCCATTCAATTTATTTACAAATTTACATGAACTGAAGCATAAACCATGAACAATAGCCGCTGTAATAACTAAGATCACAAGAAGAATAACCATGCACAAAGACACAGGTACAATAGAAAATTTTAATACAAAATGATTATAATAGATTGATATATTATTAGAACGATGAGAGTTCCATATATAGAGAACACATGGTGACCATCCATGAAAGGATGCGTCCCTTGTATAATAAGTAACTACTTATTTATTATGTATATTTATACGTTGTATTATAAATATCATGTCACACACACACACACGCACACACACATATGGAAGAATGTATTCCCAATGTTATCCCAACATCAACACTCCCTCTCAATGAGGGAACATTCTCAACCAAGGTTGTGCACCATAGATACACCCCCATGAGTGAATGTTAGCATGATGATAACTGACACATGGAAAACACCTCAAGCACCTCGAGTCCTGATCTAGATTTTATGAGCAGAATGAAATGAATACATATTATTAAAATATTTTTAACACAAAATAATAGAGATACAGTAAAACTGGTTTTCTATACAATAAACTGAAACTGTAAAATGCAGTGGAAAACAAGCTTGCTGGAATGGTGGCGACTTCTCTCTAAGAAGAGATGTGACAGCTGCGCTCATTCCCAAGAAGATCATTAAAATGAGGCTCTGAAGGCATTTTATAATAAACAGGATTTTCAAAAACCCTAGACATACAAAAACCTAACCCTAGGAGATGAAGCGCCAAAAGTCATGTGGGCCCCATTTGGGTAAGTTAGTACATCAACTTCCCGGGGTCATAAATTTTGCATACGATCTCTGTTTTAGGTGCACGATAGCCTGTTGGAAAGGTCTAACCGAGAGGAAAATTTTTTGACTGTGCTAGGGCAATGCGTCCACCACTCCCCAGGGCCCCAAATCCTAAAAAAATGTTGTTTAGGGCCTCAAAACGACCCTGAAAGTTTGGAACCCAAAAAACTGCCAAGGTGGAAAACTATTTTTCGAGCCAGTTGAATAGGTGGGTGGCCACCGATATATACCTAGATTAATCCTCCCTCCTTAGGAAGCAATGGTCTCCATTGCGTTGAGTCCCCCCATCAAATGTGGAAATTTCTGCTGAATTTGGCCTTGGGTGAGCCACTTGCCTTGGTGCAGGAGATGCCCTGGTTTGACGAATTGATAAAGATGGATCCTTTGCTATCGAGTGCCCTTGATATGTGTGTCCACAGTATGATCACTAGATGATTTTTGCATGTAGTTAGGGTTGATCTCTGTTGGTGTCAACTGCTCTGCTATCTCTGAGGTGTCCAATAATGGTGGGAAATATGGCCGAAGGAGAGCCACGTTGAATACTAGATGTAGACCAAGGAAGGGGGGAATGTTGAGCTCAAAAGCATTGTCACCCACATCCTTAGTGATGGTGTACGACCCATAACAGAGTGGGAGAAGCTTCCGATGGGGCCCTGTAAGGTGTTCTTTCTGCAAATGCAACCAAACTTTGTCGCCTACCTGAAACTTATGTGGCACCGGATGTTGATCACGACATTGCTTGTACTTGGCATTAGAATTCTGTAGAATATCCTAAACCTGTTGTCGGATGTGCTAGATCCGTTCAATGAACCGGGTGGCTTTGTCAACTTCTGGTGGAGTATGGGACGAGTTGGACGAGGTGGTCGCTAGGGGTAGTGCAACATCCATGGGGTCCAATGGTTGGAATCCCAACCCCACCTGAAAGGGGATGTGGCCAGTTGATCTATGTAGGGCTTAGTTGTAGCTATGCTGGACATATGGAAGACTCTCATCCCATGTACGAGGGTGTTTTGAATTATACATGCACATCATATGTACGACCATCCGATTGATGGCCTTAGTTTGATCATCTGTTTGGGGGTGGAAGGAAATGGATTTGGTGAGCTTGGTATCTAGCAGTGACCAGAGGCTCGACCAGAATGAGATGAGGATCTGATTGTCATGGTCTGAGATAATGGTTTGTGGGATCCCAAAATGTACCCATCCTTGTTCAAAGAAAAGATTGGCAGTGGTTTTTGCTGTGATGTTCTTCTTGTAGGCGGCTAGAATCACCATATTGGAAAAGCGATCAACAACCACAAAAAAACAGTCATTTCTTCTCTTGATGGATGAGAGGCCCGACATGTAGTCCATTGAGATGGATTCCCATGGCCTGTTAGGAGTAGGTAGAGGGGTGTACAGGCCCTATTTCTTAGTGGTCGGTTTGGAAATAGCACAGGCGGTGCATGACCTAATATACTTTCTCACATCCTATCGAAGTTTCATCCAACATAAATGTTTCTACAACACTTCCACTATCTTTTCGACGCCAAAGTGTCCTGCTACCTGATTGTAGTGAGCTTCTCAAATCTTATTCGTGCGTTCGATTGATGGAATGTAGAGATGGCCCAGACGACACAACAACCCATCCTGAATATGGAAATTAGTGACCACTAAGTTGGTGCCCAACATTTGGTAGGTGGTGGAGAATTCAAGGCTTGTCTCATAGAGGTGGGTCCATCCAGAGGTCTCATGGTTGCAGGTCTCATTGCCACAAGAGTCTAGCACCATGGTGAGTGCCGCGACTGGAGGTCGGTTGAGGAAATCAACAACTCGATTGGTACTTCTTGTTTTATACTTGATGTTGAGGTGGAACTATTGTAAGTATGTTGAACATTTTTGATGGCGGTCATTCTGCAATTTTCCTTGGGTCTGCATGAACTGTAGTGGCTTGTGATCAGTGTGGATGACTATCTCCTTCCCAAGAATGTAATGTCTCCACTGGCAGTAGTCTTTCACAATGGAGTCAATTTCTTTTTTGTAAGTATGGTACTTACGGACAACATCTGATAGTGTCTCACTATGATATGCCACAGGGTGGCTGTGTTGAGTGAGAATGATGCCCACAACATAGTCTGAAGCATCTGTCTTGATCTCAAAGGGATGTTGTAGTTCTGGTAATGAAAGTGCCGGGGATGAGCACACACGCTTCTTCCAGTCATCGAAGGCTTGTTGTTGGGACATGCCCCACACAAATTTTTCCTTATCGCCACCCCTGGTTACTTGGCTGAGGGCCCATGCGATATGAGAGAATCCAAACACGAACCTGCGATAGAAATTGGCAAGGCCCAAGAAGCTCCAAAGTTCAGTGAGTGTGGTTGGGGCTGGCCAGGCATGGATAACTTGGATCTTGGCTAGATCCACATGCACACCATGCTGATCAATGATGTATCCTAAGTAATGGACCCTGTCCATGAAAAAGGAGAATTTTTCCAAGTTTGCATATAGTTTGTGCTACCGCAGAGTGTGCAGAACCTGCTGAATATGTTGCAAGTGTTCCACCCAAGTCTTGCTGTAGATGAGGGTGTCATCCAGATACACCACTACAAAATTATTAGTGAAAGGTCGTAGATATCTTCCATCATCCTCATTAAAGTTGCTCGAGCATTTGTCAAACCAAAGGGCATGACCAACCAATCAAAAATACCTTCTTTTGACTTGAAGGAAGTATTCCATATATATGTCTGTTTTATTGGGACCTGGTGGTAGCCCCCATGAGCTGATCAAGGAGGTCGTTGATTCGGGGAATCGGGTACCAGTTTCAGATTGTGATTTTATTCAGGTCCTGGTAATCAATGGAGAGTCGCGAGGTTCCATCTTTCTTCTGCACCAGCACTATTGGGCTCCCACAAGGAGATGAGTTGGGATGGATGAGACCCTTATGGAGCAGTTCTTGGATCTGCCTCTTGATATCCTCATTTTCTAATAGAGAGCGGTGATAGAATGGCCCATTAGGTAGCGATGCGTATGGGGTCAGATCGATGGGATGCTTGACCTAGAAGTACAGAGGTACTCCGATAGGAGAGGAGAATATATCTGAGTATTCTTCCATGACCTTATACACTTGCTTCTGTTGTGTGGAAATATCGGTCACAAAGGCCCTATATGTGGCTGCAATTTTTCACCCACTTTGAGAGCGAATCACGAAAAAGACAAATTTCCTAGTCTAAGAGATGACCTTCCTGCATTTCTTGGCAGAGATCAAGGAAATAACACTAGGAGGGATTGCCTCAGGTATCTTGTACAATTTCACGTTCAAAGTAATAATAACACTACGAGGCTTAGAATCATATACAACATGACATTTCCATAAATAAGGTTGGACCAAAATAACATTACAAACTTCAAGAGGAGCAACATCACACAATACCTCGTCCTTGAAGGGCTTTATGTTGTACAACAGTCGACACTATTGGCTGAAACGAAGATCACTTCCTTGGTGGAGACATCCAATTGTGTAGGGTTGTGGGTGCGGTGTTATCGACAGAGTCAAATGCTTGACGACCTTTGTTGAGATGAGGTTCTTCTAGCTACCGCTATCAACGATGAAGTGCAACAGAGTGCATTTTACCCACATCTATGAATGGAAGAGGTGCTCTCCTTCTTCTGGCTCATTTGGTTCACCAGGCTGGAGCTTGGTGGTAGAAATGGTGGCACTGGGTTCCACATTAATGATCTATCTTCCCCTTTCTGGTTCTAACTCAAAGTCAGAACCCACATTTGATTTAGAGGCTTTCACTTCATCCACCAATGACTTCTTTGAGCGGAAGTCAACAGTGTTATGCCAAGGGCTCTTATGGAAGTCACACCACTTCCCGGTATCTTTCTTTGTCTTTCCGGTGTCCTTGTTTGCTTGTGGCTTGGACTGGTTGTCCTGGTACTGTCCATATTTTCTCTATCCTTTGTTCTGTGGGTTGGGGCTTCCCTTTCTTGGATTTTTCTATGAGGGGTTCCCAGGCCCAAATTTCCGCGTCTTTTGTTTGAGCTTTTGCTCGATTTTGACGACATATCAGTAGGCCTCCCCCAAGGACGAGATGTCCAGAAATTACATTTCGGCCTGGATGTATCTATGCAGAGCACCACGATAATTGAGCACCAGATGTCGCTTTGAATCTTTGATACCTAACTTGGTGCTCAAGGTATGGAAGATATTTGTGAACTCTGGCACTACTTGGTCTCTTTCTTGGCGCAGTGTGGTCAATTTGGTATACAAGTCGTCATAACTTTCGATAGGGTAGTATTGTTACTTAATAACATCCCTCAAGTATTCTCAGGTGGTCGTGACTGTAAATAATGAGGGTTCCTCCGTTTCCTTTTGCTCACAGAAAGTTTCCCATCAATATTTGACATGGGTAACGACTTTGAGGAGTGAAAAAGTAATATTTTCTCTATTAGAAAAGTTATGGACAAAAAATACCCTTCTAGTAGATTCAACCACTTGTCTACAACATATGCGTCTATCTAAGCTTCAAATATAGTAATATATAAGTTGATTTGTTCCTTGAAGAGGGCAACGCCTCCGCTCGAGGAAGATGCGCCGCCTGTTGGTAGCCATCGAAGGATTTGCGTGAAACTATCCTTCATATCATTCCTCTGTTGTGTGAGGGATTCATCAAGAAACATTTTGAAAGGATCTCATGTCCCATAATATTTCTTTTGTCCTGCCATGAGAGGTCGCTTGGGCGTGCAAGAGATTTTTCCTCAAGAGAAACAAGCTCGAGACCCAATTCTTTGTACCCTGACCTCGTTGGGGACATGCATTAAGATGAAAAGAAGCAGACCGCTCTGATACCAATGACCCATATTTTATGAGCAGAACGAAATTAATACAGATTATTAAAATATTTTTAACACAAAATAACAGAGATACAGTAAAACTGGTTTTCTATTCAATAAGGAAATAAGTTGAAACTGTAAAATGCAGCGGAAAACAAGCTTGTTGGAATGGTGGAGGCTTATCTCTGAAAAGAGATGTGACGACTGCGCTCGTTCGCAATAATATCATTACAATGAGGTTCTAAAGGCCTTTTAAAATAAACAGGAATGTCAAAAACCCTAGACATCCAAAAACCTAACCCTAGGATATGAAGCGCCAAATGTCACGTGGGCCCCGTTTGGGTAAATTAGTACATCAACTTCTCGGGGTCGTAAATTTTTCATATGATCTCCATTTTAGGTGCAAAACAACCCTATGAAAGTCCCCTGGGTCCCAAATCCCCAAAAGACATCGTTTAGGGCCTCAAAACGACCCTGAAAGTTTGGAACCCGAAAAACTGCCAAGGTAGAAAACTATTTTTCGAGCCAGTGGAATAGGTGGGTGGCCACCAATATCCACCTGGATCAATCCTCCATCATTAAGAATCAATGGTCTCCATTGCATTGATTTCCCCCTTCAAATGAGGAAATTTCCGTTGAACTTGGCCCCGGGTGAGCCACTTGCCTTGGTGCAGGAGCTGCCTTACTTTGAAGACTCGATAAAGATGGATCCTTTGCTGTCGAGTTCCCTTGATATGTGTGTCCACAATCTGATCACTAGATTCATGTTGCATGCAATTAGGTTTGATCTATGTTGGTGTCAACTTCTATGCTATCTATGAGGTGTCCAATAATGGTGGGAAAATGTCCTAAGGAGAGCCATGTTGAAGACTGGATGCAGACCAAGGAAGGAGGAAATGTTGAGCTCAAAATCATTATCACCCACAAACTTGGTGATGGTGTACGACCCATAACGAAGTGGGATAAGCTTCCGATGGGGCCCTGTAAGGCGTTCTTAATGCAAATGCAACCAAACTTTGTCACCCACCTAAAACTTATGTGGCACTCGATGTTGATCATGGCGCTGCTTGTAATTGGCATTAGACTTATGTAGAATATCCTAAACCTGTTGGCGGATGTTTTGGATCCACTCAATGAAATAGGTGGCTTTGTCAGCTTCTGGTGGAGTAGGGGATGAGTCGACTGAGGTGGTTTCCAGGGGTAGTGCAACATCCATGGGGCCCAATGGTTGGAATCCCAACCCCACCTGAAAGGGGTCGTGGCTAGTTGATCTATGCAGGGCTCGGTTGTAGCTATGCTGGACATATGGAAGACTCTCATCCCATGTGCGAGGGTGTTTTGAATTTTACATGTGTAGGATATGTACAACCATTCGATTGACGACCTCAATTTGGCCATCTGTATGGGGGCGTAAGGCAATGGATTTGGTGAGCTTGGTATCCAACAGTGACTAGAGGCTCGACCATAATGAGTTGAGGAACCGATTTTCAAGGTCTGAGATAATCGTTTGTGGGATCTCAAAATGTACCTATACTTGTTCAAATAAGATCTTGGCAATGATTTCTGCTGTGATGTTCTTCTTGCAGGCGACTAGAATCACCATTTTGGAAAAGCAATCAACAACCACAAAAACATAGTGTTAAGGTCCTAACCCGCACATAGGTAGATCATTGTATTCGGATGTAATAAAGGTCAATATTAATAAGACCTTTCAATAAAATAGAATAAGGCGGATGTAAGAAGACCTAATAGAAGCTTCCGCTTCTAGAAGGATCTTCCT
>ML777746.1:1109494-1169612 GCA_009831015.1 Picea engelmannii
ATTCAAAGTGCTATTTCTGTTGCTATTTCGTATATCATTTCTGTGTATTGTGAAGATTATGCTGGATATTTTACTGTTATTCTGTCATTTCTAGCATTTCGTTTCTGTTCTGCATATTTTATATATCTGGTATCTTGCACATAGTCATTTCTCCTCTTGGTGGATGGGAGGCCCGACATGCAGTCCATTGATATGGATTCCCATGGATGGTTAGGATGAGGAAGATGGGTGTACATGCCATGTTTCTTAGTGGTTAGTTTGGAAATAACACAGGCGATGCAGGACCTGATATACTTGCCGACATCCTTTCGAAGTTTTAGCTAGTAGAAATGTTTCTGCAACACTGCCACTATCTTTTCGATGCCAAAGTGTCCTGCCACCTGACTGTAGTGAGCTTCCCAAATAAGCTTTGTGCGCTCGATTGATGGACCGTAGAGATGGCACAAAAAACACAACAACCCGTCCTGAAGATGGAAATTAGCGACCACTGAGTTGGCGCGCAACATTTGGTAGGTGGTGGATAATTTAGGGCTCGCTCGTAGATGTGGGGCCATATGGAGGTCTCGTGGCCACAATATTCTAGAACCATGGTGAGTTCCACGACTGGTGGTCGACTGAGGTTGTCAACAACTCAGTTGGAACTTCCTGTTTTATACTTGATGTTGAGGTGGAACTACTGTAAGTATGTTGACCATTTCTGATGGCGGACATTCTACAATTTTCCTTGGGTCTGTGTGAACTATAGTGGCTTCTAATCAGTGTGTATGACTGTCTCCTTCACAAGAATGTAATGTCTCCACTAGTGCCAGGATTTCATAATGGAGTACATTTATTTTTCGTAAGTAGGGTACTTACGAACAACATATGATAGTGTCTCACTATGATATTCCATAGGGTGGCCGTGTTGAGTGAGAACGACACCCAAAACATAGTCTGAAGCATCTGTCTCGATATCAAAGGGATGCTGTAGGTCTGGTAATGAAAGTGCTGGGGATGAGCTCAAACACTTCTTCAAGTAATCGAAGGCTTGTTTTTGGGGCATGCCGCACACAAATTTTTCCTTACTGCCACCTCTGGTTACTTTGCTAAGGGCCCATGTGATATGAGAGAATCCCAACACAGACCTGTGATAGAAATTGGCGAGGCCCAAGAAGCTCCGAAGTTCAGTGAGTGTGGTTGGGGCTGGTCAGTCACGGATGACCTGGATCTTGGATGGATCCACATGCACACCATGCTGATCAACGATGTAGCCTAAGTATTGGACCATGTCCATGCCGAAGGATCATTTTTCCAAGTTTTCATATAGTTTGTGCTACCGTAGGGTGTGCATAACCTGCTGAATATGTTTCAAGTGTTCCACCCAAGTCTTGCTGTAGATGAGGATGTCATCCAGATACACCACTACAAAATTATTGGTGAAAGGTCGTAGGATATCTTCCATCATCCTCATAAAAGTTGCTAGAGAATTTGTCAAACCAAAGGGCATGACCAACCATTCAAAAAGACCTTCTTTTGACTTGAAGGTAGTCTTTGATACAACTATATATTCTATTGGGACCTGGTGGCAGCCATACATCAGATTAATCTTACTGAAATATTTGGCCCCCGTGAGCTGATCAAGGAGATCATCAATTTGGGGAATCAGGTACCGATTTTAGATTGTGATTTTATTCAAGGCCCGGTAATGAATGCAGAGTCGCCATGTCCCGTATTTCTTCTACACCAACACGATTGGTGTTGGCACATAGGGGCAGACCCAGTGTTCAACGCTTCAACAATGCACCAAAAAATCCTAACTACCGTCCCTTTCGGAAACACCTGTGAAGAAGATGAAGTCTCACCCGAGGTAGAGCTAGGGGTGGTTGTAGGACTCAAGTGTCTACAACCTATATGGGACACAGATCTATGATCATAATACTTACAGAGCAGTTAGAAATTAACCATTCATTATCATTTAACCCTTATTCACATCGTAGGAGAAAACCCTTAGTACAAAACAACACAGTATTCAAAAAGATATAACACATTCAAGCATTAAGCACATCAAAATAGATCAGATCTAACATTCATTCACATTACTAGCACTAATCTACTATTATCAGATGCATCTAACATACATATTACAATACCAAGCATAAATCACATCAATGACATAATAATCATAATGCACAAAGAAACCACAACATAGGATATACGTGGTTCACCCCAGTGTGGGGCTGCGTCCACCAACTCTTCTTCTTCTTTATTATCTTCAGTTAATCTTCTACATGCAGAGAGCCACAAAAACCCACTTCGCATAGGACAAGGGATCTGCGCGCACATTGCCAGATCCGCCTTCCCCGAGCTAGGTCACAAAACAAAGCCTTCTTACAGTCTGCACGTAAGCTTCTTACAATCACTTGCACTTAGCTCTGCAAGTGTTCAACACAACATGCACAAAGCATTCAGAACTATGTGCACTTAGCTCACTGGCTTTCAACTGTCTCGTTCTTACATCACCTAGATATCTATTTATACATTACAAAAGGGCCCTAAACATGGGTAAACCCATGGGTTGACATCCCATACCCGTTACATAAACCCAAAACCCAAAAATCCCTAAAAATGGGGTGAGATCCTGCGATATACGCTTTTCCTTATGCTCCGCCTTCGACCAACATGTGAAAGTCCCAAAAATGGTCAAACCTAACCAATGTTTCCACAAAACCTGGTCAAGGGCCAAGATGCCCACAACACTCACATTTGACTCATCTCGAGTCACTATGATATGGGTAGCTCCACGTCAAAGGCCTCGAGCTTAGCTCAAGCTGTCTCGACTTGTTGCTTCGCCAGAGCCTCCTGCTCATCAAACTCCAAAATAATTTTCTCGGTCACAGGTCCTTCCAAGTGTTGTTCCAGTGTAGTGACCATTTGTTCCAGCTCTGCACCTCATCCTTCAATCTCCTCAAAAAGTGTGCAAGCTTCATCCGACACTGGCTGGAGCCTCTGGGTCACTTCCATGACTTTACTCTAGATGGAATGGACCTGCTGTTGAACCATGCGTTGTTCTTGGGACCTTTCATTCTCTCAACCGCAAAAAATGGATTCAACTGTGATTGTACTGATGATGCTTGCTTCTTGGCCTCTTGGAGCTGTGATTCAAGTGTCCTCAGTTCAGGGTCCTATGCAAGGCACTCGTAAGTCTGCGCACTTCGACTGCTAAGCTGTTTGCATTTTAAGGCCATTGCCTTGATTCTATGGATTGTGCTTCGGGCAATTTATTCTCTCTGGTCTCGCACTTCATTAGGGGTGCTTGGCACTACTTGTAACTCTAGTTCCATTACTCTTTGTTGGAGCTGATGAATGGCTTCAACAAGCTTTACCACTTAACTCTCCACTGGGTCTTATTGTCTCTGTTCTAAGCCCGTAACAGAGCAAATTTCTCTAGTGGCTGCTTCTTTCACTCCAATCTGTTCCTCGAGTAACTATTATTTCTCCTTATGAATCTGTGCTCTATCCTTTGCAAACTTGGCTTGGATGTCATCTTTTTCTTGCTGTGCAACCCGACATTACTCTATGGATTCCTCTCATGCTTTCTTCAGGGCCTCCGTGGCCTGCTCTTTTTCCTCCTGGACATGCCGAAGGCAAGCTTCGGTCACATCTACTATTCTACGTAGTTGGGCAAGCTCATCTCCCAACTCAATTCCTTCAAATGACGATGGCGTAGTAGACACTGTGTGACTGGAGTAGAGGGCCTGCTGTACCCCTTTCAACTCTACTTTAATCTGGCCATACATGGTCTCTTGCTTGGATTCGTTGCACTGTATAATATCTTCTAAGGTATATGATACAACAATGATGATGAGGTTGATGTCATTTACTGTGAGCACAGTCTGCATCTGTGGTTTACTAGCTTTGGAGTTCTTCCACAATGTAGGTTTCATGGGGGAAACCTTTCTTTTCTTTGATTCCTCAGCTTCATCAAGGGAATCCTTAGGTGGTGTTACTTTGCCTGGATTCTGGTGGTATTCTTCCCCTTTGTCCTCTTCTTTGTCTACTTTGTCACCTCCTCCCCCTTCAGGTGAATCTGAAGCAATCTCTTCTGATTCCCTGTTCAGCTCCTGTACCTCTTGCTTCTTATTCCTTATGCTATGCTGGGTGCATCATACTCTTCGCGAGTGACCAAACACTCAGTTCGGTGAACAAACAATCAATTTAACAAAATGGTTGGTGAAGTCTCAATAAGCACAACGTGGTAATAGTCAGCTCTCTGTGGTCTTGAATAATCACTGTTTGCAAAAGTGTTCTCGGTGCAACATTCGACATGATAAATAGGCAACGTCGTAACAGATTCCTCCAGGAGACAAGAATGCTTCCATCAATGCGATTCCATCCGTTATGGAACTGTCCCAACGGTCCAATGGCGATCTTTCTGGCCATAACTGTGGTTCTATACATTCTGGAGCATCGGTCTAACGACTGGGATGCCTCCAACGGTCATATTTCTTCGCTATGGCGAAGTTCCAATCTGTGTTGTTCTGATATCCCGACGGAGTTCAAGTTTTGTAAACCTTCCTTCTGCGCAGTCCTCTCTGGAAATTTCTACAATTTTTCCAACTTTGCTTTCTTCTTGGTGAGCTTTCTAGCTTTCTTTCCTGTGATTTGAGTCACATAGCTCCTCTTTCCATTATTTTTCTTATCTCCTCTTGGTATAGTAACTTCGAACTGCTGAGGGTCTTTCATAGGGTTTGTGGGTAATAGTTCTTCTCTTTCTAGCGTAGGTACTCTACTTCCCTGTATGGACACGTGTTTCAAGTCTTCCTGTATGATTTCAACTTTGACATCTAAGTCTCTGGACCTCAGTAGCTTCAACTTGTCCTCTGGTTCTTCTATTAAGTGCACTATTCTCCTAGCCATGAAATCTTTTAATTCTTGTTTTTTCTATTCTAGATCTTCCTCTTCTTGTTTCCTTCGTATATGATCATTCTCAATCCAAGTTTTTCCTATCAAAATAGCAAATGGGGCACTGTTCTCAACAAACTTAACGACCTTGAATTCTTCCTCTATCGATGTTCCATGAGCACTCATAGGCATCTGGGTAAGTCTTCCACATAAGATTATCAATTTTCCTTTAAATAGTCCTATTCCTCCCAATGAAGGAACCATAGCAGGCTTTCCCAAAATTTCCAAAGTTCTTTATGTCATGATATTCACCTGTGTTTCTACATCCAATACACAGTCTATGTCGAAGTCTCCTATTCTTGTTTCTATAAACTCCTTCTCTTTTAAGATCTTTGATAAGTTGATGTCTCTATGATCATTCAGGGTTTCTTTCATCTCCAATAATGAAATATCTGATTCTCTCTGTGGTTCTATCATATCCTTAATCTCTTGGCCTTTCTCATGGTTTTCTTGTCTCATATTCATCTTTTCAACTTTAGAAATCATTCTAGGGAAATCCAAAACTTCATGGTCCATAAATTTACAATAAAGACAACTAGGAACTCTACCAGGGCATTCCTTAGCAAGATGGCCCAGTCTTCTGCAACTGTAACAAAGAGTTAATCCTCTCTTTCTCTTAAATGATCCCCAATGTTTCTTGTACTGCGCACTGGGATCAGAGTAGCTAGATTGCAAAAAATTCTTTCTAGGATCCTATATCCATTTGTTAGTCCAAACATTCTTTCTATGCATAGGAATAACATATCTTTCACTATTTCTATCAGATCTATTCATATCAAATCTTCTTTCTTCTAGCTATGCCCTAGCTTTCAAATTAGGAAAAAATCGATCAAGCATTCCTAGATCCATTCTTTCAATTTTTTTTTTTTCACTTATCTTACCTTTCTTAGAGAACAAGCTTTAATATCTTAC
Organism: Picea engelmannii; assembly: GCA_009831015.1. Classification (NCBI taxonomy): domain Eukaryota; kingdom Viridiplantae; phylum Streptophyta; class Pinopsida; order Pinales; family Pinaceae; genus Picea; species Picea engelmannii. The sequence goes on from ML777746.1 coordinate 1,115,348, forward strand.
CTCTTTTCTTCAGATTTGATTCATTTCTTAGCAGAAAGATTCACAAGTCAAGTAGAAAACTGCGCACTAAAGAAACATATCTACGCACAAAGATTCTTCTTTTATTCAGTTCCCAACAATCACAGTTTTAGGTCCTAGAAACAGAACCATTTGTTGGCACACAGGGGCAGACCCAGGGTTCAACGCACCAACAAAACCCTAACTACCGACCCTTTCGGATACACCTGCGAAGCAAATGAAGTCTCACCCGAGGTAGAGGTATGGGTGGTTGTAGGACTCAAGTGTCTACAACCTAGCTGGGACATAGATATTTGATCACAATACTTACATAGCACTTGAAATTTAACCCTTATTCACGTCGCAGGAGAAAACCCTAGGTACAAAACAACATGGTATTCAACAAGATCTAACACGTTCAAGCACTAAGAACATCGAAATAGATCATATCTAACATTCATTCACATTACTATCACTAAGCTAATATTATCATATGCATCTAATGTACATATTATAGTACGAAGCATAAATCACATCATTGACATAACAATCATAATGCACAAAGAAACCACAACACAGGATATATGTGGTTCACCCCAGTGTGGGGCTACGTCCACCAATTCTTCTTCTTGTTTATTGTCTTCTGTTAATCTTCTACATGCACAGAACCAAAAAAACCCACTCCGCATAGGATAGGGGATCTGCGCACACCTCGCCAGATCTGCCTTCCCTGAGCTAGGTCACAACACAAAGACTTCTTACAGTCTACACATAAACTTCTTACAATCACTTGCACTTAGATTTACAAGTGTTCAACACAGCATGCACAAAGCATTCAGAACTATCCGCACTTAGCTCACTCGCTTTCAACTGACTTTTTCTTACATTGCCTAGATATCTATTTATACATTACAAAAGGGGCCTAAAGATTGGTAAAACCATGGGCCGACATTTGTTATTGGATAAATCAGTAGGTGCAGACACTAACTGATCTCTCTAGATCCACCTAGATCTAGAACAAAACACACCAGAACATGACGCTTTCCTTAAGTTTTAGATATTGAATTTACTAACTAAAGAGGGATAGATGACATACTGTTTAAACATCTCTTCCTCTCGCTATCGCCATCCTAGATCCATTCCAACACTCATACAATGATGATCCTGCAAAAGAATGCAACCAACCAAAGTGATAGTAATAGCATAAACTCAATATAAACCTATGTATGTGATCAAGGAATCATACAATAAAACATAACAATCTTTATAGGAAAGAATCATATTACTGTATCATATTAAATGTGAAAGAGAGATTACAACCATGGCCTTGATGTCGTAAGGTCCCTTCCAACTGTCCTTTGTTCTCCACACACTTCCATTCCAAGAATTTTGAGAGCACAGATCTGATAATATTCACAATCTATCTTGACAAAGGCAAAACTCAAAGACACTCCAACCAAGCTAATAATTCCATGCCAAATCCAACTTAGCCCTTCTCCATGAGAGATCCTCTCCTTTTATAAGCTGAAGAGGATAAGGTGAGGAGGTTAGGATGATCCCACTAAATCATGAAAGCGATTAAGATCCAAACCATTCGGATGCCTCCTCACCATGGAAGTTTGTCCTTCTAGAAGATTCGAGAAAATGCTCGTTTTTCCCACGTGTAAGCATTCTCGCACCCTGCTTATAGAGAAACCTGCGAACCTCTTGCAACCCAACTATGGTGCATCCTGTGAGAATCAGGCATTTTCACACCCTGACTATATAGCAACCTGCGAACATCCTCTTTAATAGGGTTTTTACAAAGGAGAATGCAACTTCTTTTCTTAGGAAAAGTTCTTCTCTCTTCTTTCTTCAGGAACTCAGGCCATTGACCCCTCTGAAGGAAACATATAGGTTTACATCATTAATGGTCATAGGGATGACGAAAATACTGTGTAATAGAGAGCCCCCCAAAGTATGAATTTAGAACAGAGTGATAACTGAAATACTTTGTCGAGTGTGTGTAGGGAACAAGGAACAGTTGGTCGAAAACCTGCCAATAAACAAAGAAATACAGTACAATAATACATCATCACTGAGGTAGGCATTCCCATAATCATAATACAAATGACTTAGAGCATAAATATCTACATGCAAAGATCCATGTCAAGTAAGATAGGTCATGACCACCAAACATACACTGTGGATCCATGCTGATATGACTCAAATCTGAACATAGCCACCAAAAATACACTGTGGATCTATGTGTTAAGGACTCAAATTTGAACATAGACACCATACATACAATGTGGATCTATGTAACAGTACACTGAATATACTCCAATGCAATCTAGATCTGTCAGAAAATATCCAGGGTCTTCATATCCACCACTCTATGTACGAATCTAACGATGCGAATACATGTGTTGAAGTCGAACATGGTAGAAACCACTTGATTACCGGTCAATGATGAGAACCGTTAACAAGTTCGAGGGAAATCACCATTAATGTCAATGACTCCCAAGGTAATCTAGTACAATCCAATGAATGTGAGTTAATGATATGAAGTCGAACACTCGGCGAAATCTCCCGATCAGGGGTCAATAATGAAAACCCATTGTCGAAAGCGAGGAAACCTGCCATTGAGACATGCAAGTTCCAAGGTACCAATTGGTTTCTAAGTCTAATTCCTGCATAATGATTTGAAGTCGACAGGAAAATACTCGTCATAGGAGGGCCTTAATGTATCCCCCATCAATGACACGAAACAAGTAGCAAGATTTGATGTAGATCAGAGTAACAAGTGATTCAGGACTAAATTGGGGATGGCCGACACAATAGAAGGCTTAAAGACTGTAGAAATGGCCGACACAATAGAAGGATTTCTGGGTTGAACTTCATTTTGAACATATTGACGACACAACAACTGTCTTGGAAACACTGACTCAACAACAGGGATCATAGACCAATTTGTAATATTATAAGGAGTATGATCAAGAGACGAGCGGATTTTCCAACCTAGACACAAAGCGAGTGAAAGGGTGTCATGTTCAAAAGTGACTCTTCCATGGAATACAGGTTTCAACACATTTCTTTCCCAAATTTCTCCCCACCATTTCTGGCGAGTACCTCTTTATTTTTATGCAAGCTTGAGGAGGATAACATATGCTTGTAATGTATGCTCATCCTTCGGATGAGTCCCTCAGAGTATGTTTAACGAACCTTAGGAAGGAGAGGTTCGGTCCCGTATGGGCTTGTCAATGTTTATTTAACGATTCCAAAGATAGAAAACGCAAAGGTTTTTCATGATTATAGAGTCTGGAAAAACACTTAAAAGAGAACTCTCTCAGTTCCTTTTTCGTAAAGTAGTTTGATGAGACCGAAAAAGAGACAAACTATTGCTCAATAGACGTTTTCTTCAAATACTTTAATGAGCGTGAAAAGAACAAGATCGCTCGACAATCTTTTCATGTTTAGAGAGTCTAAAAATATCTTAAAGGGAACTCCAGGGGGTTCCTTTTTCGTATAACCTTTACGAGTTCAAAAAAGTGATAAAAGTATACCCTGTTACATTCTCATTGATTTACGAGCACGAGAAAGAACAAAGAGTAAGCTCGGTAACTTATTCTCATGTATTTACGAGCATGAGAAAGAACAAAGACTATGCTCGGGATTGTTTTCATTTTTACACAAGATTTAAAACAAAACAAAACTATGCTTGGACCTGGTTTCATTTTTACACAAGCTTGAACCAGAGGAAACTATGCTTGAGGTAGGTGGTTTCATTTTTACACAAGCTTGAACTAGAGGAAACTATGCTTGGACTTCCCAACGCACAACACAAGGATGGTTGTTACTTAGCCCCCAACTTAAGAAACTAGCGGCTCTAAATCCATTATGAAGTCTAGAGGCTGAAAGCATTCCCCCCAAGCTTCATCTCATCCAACTGCAAAGGAAAATGAAATTAAGCTTCAAATACTATATGAAGGACTTGACTCAAACAGAGAGGGGGAAGTTGTTTCATTTTTTTTAATGAGATTGACACACGAGAAGAACTATGCTTGTGACCTCTATTTCATTTTTTTAACGAGGTTGCCACAGAGACGAAAAAGTTATCCTTGTAAGTGGTTTCATTTTTTAACGAGCTTGAAATTAGAAAACTATGCTCAAGTCTGGTTTCATTTTTTGATGAGCTTGAAATCAGAATATCATACTCATAGACCTCTGTTTCATTTTTTAATGAAGTTGCCTCAGAGACGCAAAAAATATCCTCTAAGTCTTAATGATCATGGATTCCAAGAGGACAATGCTCCAGAAGGACACCATGTCAAGGGACAAAACTCGGTAATGGCTTCCAAGAGGTCTTCACTGGAAGGAAGAAATACACTCTGTAAGGACACCATGTCGAGGGTCGCGATATGAGTAAAGAGATCAGGCTCTAACAACCCTATCGAATATATAACTATGTCAACTACTGGATCTAAGTCATCAAAAGTTTAAACCATGGGAGACAATGCTACATAATTTACCTATGGTAGGGGTGATAACATCGGCATATAAGAACCATTTAGGGAGGTAATCCAGTCAGGATTGATGAATGAAAGTTGATCAAAAGTCACAATTCTTCCATCGTGAGGGAAAGATATCACACGAAAAAGAGTGGATACAATAGCTTTCATGGCATAGACATAATCCTGCCCAAGAAGTAAAGAGAAATCCAAGGGATCTTGGACTACCATGATGTCAATAAAGATAGTTTTCCCTCCCAAAGTTACAGGAAACTGAGGAAGGGTCCCTAAAGGTTGACTGGTTCTTCTGTTAAAAACTAACAGATTCTGCGTAATCGACGCAAGTGGAGGACAACCCAAAGCTTTCCAAGCAAAAGAGGACAAAATACTAACGGATGCACCTCACCATGGAAGTTTATCCTTCTAGAAGATTCGAGAAAACACTCATTTTCCCACGTGTAAGCATTCTCGCACCCTGCTTATAGAGCACCCTGAGAACCTCTCGCAACCCAGCTATGGTGCAGCCTGCGAGAATCAGGCATTTTCTCACCCTGCCTATATAGAAACCTGCGAACATCCTCTTTAATAGGGTTTTTACAAAGGAGAATGCAACTTATTTTCTCAAGAAAAGTTCTTCTCTCTTCTTTCTTCAGGAACTCAGGCCACTGACCCCTCTGAAGGCAACATATAGGTTTACATCATTAACGGTCATAGGGATGATAAAAATAATGTGTAACAACATCCCATACCCATTTCATAAACCCAAAACCCAAAAATACCTAAAAATGGGGTGAGATCCCGCGATCTCCACTTCACCTTATGCTCCGCCTTCGACCAGCCTATTGAAGTCCCAAAAATGGTCAAACCTAACCAGAATTTCCATAAAACCTCATCAAGGGCCAACAATTGGACTCCCACAAGGCGATGAGCTGGGATGGATGTGCCCCTTATGGAGCAGTTCTTGGATCTGCCTCTTGATACCCTCATTTTCTAATAGATAGCGACGGTAGACTGGTCCATTGGGTAGCAGTGAGCCTAGGGTCAGATCGATGGGATGCTTGACCTGGCAGTGCAGAGGTACCCCGGTAGGAGAGGAGAATATATTTGAGTATTCTTCCATGACCTTATCCACTTACTTCTGTTGTGTGGAGATATAGGTCGTAGAGGCCTTGGATGTGGCTACGATATTTCGCTCACTCTAAGAGAGAATCACAAAGAAGACAAATTTCCCGGTCTGAGAGATGACCTTCCTACATTTCTTGGTAGAGATCAAGGAAATAACACTAGGAGGGACTTCCTCAGGTATCCTATACAATTTCCTGTTCAAAGTAATAATAACACTATGAGGCCTAGAATCTTATACAACATGACGTTTCCATAAATAAGGTTGGACCAAAAGAACATTACAAACTTAAAGAGGAGAAACATCACACAATACCTTGTCTTTGAAGGGCTTGATGCTGTACGACAATTGCCAGTATTGGCTGAAACAAAGATCGCTTCCTTGGCGGAGCCATCCAATGGTGTAGGGTTGTGGGTGCGGCATTGTCGGCAGAGCCAAACAATTTAATACCTCTACTAAGATGAGGTTCTTCTGTCTACCACTATCAATGATGAAGTGTAGTGGGGTGACATTTACCCACATCTTTGAATGGAAGAGGCACTCTCCTTCTTCTGTCTCGTCTTGTTCACCAGGCTAGAGCTTGGTGGTAGAAACAGTGGCACTGGGTTCCACGTCAATGATCTATCTTCCCCTTTCTAGTTCTGACTCAGAGTCAAAACCCGCATCTGATTATGAGGCTTTCACTTTGGCCACCATCGACTGCTTTGAGCAGTAGTCAGTAGTGCTATGCCAAGGGCTCTTATGGAAGTCACACCACTTCCTGGTATCTTTCTTTGTCTTTTCAGTGTCTTTCTTTGCTTGCAGCTTGGACTGGTTGTCCTGATACTGTCCATCTTTTCTCTGTCCTTTGTTCTATGGGTTAGGGCCGCCCTTTCCTAGATTTTGCTATGAGGGGTTCCCAGGCCCAAATTGCTGCGTCTTTTATATGATATTTTGCTCGATTTTGATGGCATATTAGTAGGCCGCGCCCAAGGTGTTGGATCATGTTGTCATTGATGCCAATGGTTTGATTGATTGATGTAAAATGATTGATTGATGTCAAAGGATTAATTGGTTGATGATTGATGTAATATAATATGTATTATCCTTGATGAGGAAAACTATTCTACTTGGAGAATAGAGATGAGAGTGTATTTGAAGACAATGGGAGCAACTATTTGGAAGGCAGCCATCAATGGATATGTTCCGTTGAAGAACAAGTCAAAGTTTGCATCTCAAAGGGAAGGAAAGAAGAATGATGCATTGGCTCTCAATACAATTCTTTGTGTTCATTGTGGTGATGACTTGTTGATGATATATTTCTGATATATGTTGCTGATATGTGCTCACACCTAACTGGTTATAAATGACAACAATGGGTAATGAATAAATGTTGAATGCTAATTGATGAGTTTTTGTGCAAGAGGGAAGTTTTGGGAAAAAGAGCCCCACACTCATTCACCCCCCCTCTAAGTGTGGTAGGTGTGTCCAACACAAGGATGATATGTCTAGAAATTCCATTTCAGTCTATATGTATCTATGCAGAGCACCATGATACGTGAGCACCATATGTCACTCTGAATCTTTGATACCCATCTTGGTGCACAAGGTATGGAAGATATTTTTGAACTCTGGCACTGCTTGGTCTCTTTCTTTGCGTAGTGTGTCCCATTTGGTATACAAGTCTTCATAAATTATGATAGGGTAGTATTGTTCCTTAATAACATACCTGAAGGATTCCTAGGTGTCTGTGACTATAAATAATGAGGTTCCTCTATTTCCTTTTGCTCACAGAAGGTTTCCCACCAATATTTGACATGGGGAACGACTTTGAGGAGCACAAAAGTAATATTTTCTCTATTCGAAAAGTTATGGACAAAAAAATACCCTTCTAGTAGATTCAACCACTTGTCTACAACATCTGCGTCTATCTGACCTTCAAATATAGGAATATTGAAGTTGATTTGTACCTTGAAGGGGGCAACGCTTCCTCTTCGGCTCGAGGAAGACGCGCCGCCTGATGGTATCCACCGAAGGATTTATGCGAAACTATCCATCAAGGATTCCTCAAGCAACATTTTTGAAGGATCTCCCATCCCGTCATATTTATTTTGTCCTGCCATGAGACGTCGCTTGGGCGTGAGAGAGCTTTTTTCCTCAAGAGAAACACGCTCGAGACCCAATTCTTTGTACCCTGACCTCATTGGAGACATGCATTAAGACGATAAGGAGTAGACTGCTATGATACCACTGATCCGAATTTTATGAGCAAAATGAAATGAATAGATATTATTAAAATATTTTTAACACAAAATAATAGAGATACAGTAAAATTGGTTTTCTATTCAATAAGGAAATAAGATGAAACTGTAAAATGCAGCGAAAAACAAGCTTGCTGGAATGGTGGCGGCTTATCTATGAGAAGAGATGTGATGAGTGCACCCATTCACAAGAAGATCGTTACAATGAGGCTCTAAAGGCCTTTTACAATAAACAGGAATTTTAAAAACCCTAGACATCCGAAAACCTAACCCTAGGAGATGAAGCGCCAAAAGTTATGTGGGTTCCGTTTGGGTAAGTTAGTACATCAACTTACCAGGGTCGTAAATTTTTCATACGATCTCCTTTTTAGGCGCACGATAGCCCATTAGAAAGGTATAACCGAGAAGAAAAATTCTTGATTGACCCAGAGTAGTGGCCCTAGCAAACACATGGGACCCAAATCCCCAAAAAATGTTGTTTATGGGCTCAAAACGACCCTAGAAGTTTGGAACCTGAAAAACAACCAAGGTGGAAAACTATTTTTCGAGCAAGTGGAATAGGCGGGTGGCCATCGATATCCACCTGGACCAAGTCCATCATATTCCTTGTCATGATCAAGGAAGGACTATGCCTGTGCCCATTTACCACAAGTACACCTTTGTGATAAATGCATCCTATCTCCCTTGGTCTGTAGCCCAATCTAGGAGAAGGTCCACATGATGCTTACTTATGACATTTTATCAAAAAGGTCTGTCACACATGGCACTCCCATGTGGAATTCTAGAGGCTACTCCCTCTAGAAACACTAGGGTCAATTCCCCATAGTTTGTGACATCAAAGTCAACTCCTTGACATGTCCTCATGTGCTCTCCATAAGGGACATTGGGCTATAAGCCCAAACACACTTATCCCTTCTCGGATAAGTGTTCTCACAGATCAACTCAACTTAGTCACAGAGGAGTATGATTTGGAGAATATCTTTGACACATGGCACTCTCGTGTGGACTTCTAGAGGCTACTCCCTCTAGAAACACCAGGGTCAACTCCCCATAGTATGTGACGTCAAGGTCAATTCCTTGACATGTCTCATGTTCTCTCCATAAGGGACATTGGTCTATAAGCCCAAACCCACTTATCCCTTCTCAGATATGTGTCATCATAGATCAATTCAACTTAGTCACAGAGGATTATGATATGGAGAATGTTTCAGGAAGATGCAAGCATCAACACTCCTGTTCAACGAGGGAGGAATTCTCTTCCACACCAAGTCCGTCACAGAAGTACTTGAACTTTGTCATGGTAAGGGGTTTCGTAAGAACATAAACAACCTTCTCATATGTAGGAAGTCACTACACGAATACTTCCTTCCTCAAAACCATGTCTGAGATGTAATGGTACTTGATCTCAATGTGTTTCGAATTGTCATGAAACAATGGATTCTTTGAAAGCTTCACACAACTCTGGTTATCACAATGAATAATGATGGAATCTAGAACATGTCCAAATAAATATGCAAGGAGGTTGCAAAGCCACACTGCTTCACATACTACCACACTCAATGCAATGTATTATGATTCTGCGGTGCTAAAGGCCACATAATTCTATTCCCTGCTACACCAGGAAACCATGGCAGATCCCAAAGTGAAGCAACACTCGAAGGGGCTCTTGCTGTCCACTACGCTCCCTGCACAATCAGAGTCAGTATATCCCTGTATTCTCATGTCAATACTGGAAGTATATCTTAGACCATGTCTAATTGTTGATCCTCCCAGGTATCTCAACACATGCTTCACAACAATCTAGTGTGTTTGTCTCGATTGACTCATAAATTGGCTATGTGCACTCATTGCATAGAAAATATTTGGTCTGGTGTTAATCAGATACATCAATGATCCAATCAGTTGTCTGTACAGGGTCAGATCAATATTGTCGTAATCATAAGAAGACACACTTAGTTTCTTCAGATTCTTCATCATTGGTGTAGCCATGGGTTTACAGTTCAACAACCCAAATGTTTTCAATATCTTAACTATGTACTTCCCATGACTTATGGATATCTCATCAATTATCTTCCACACCTATAGTCCCAAGAAGTAGCGAATCATACCAAGGTCCTTCATCTCAAACTCAGAGGCCAATGCATAATTTCATTCAACAATAAGGTTCTCTATATGTGTGAGGAATAAATCATCAACATAGAGGACCATAATCAGGGACTCACCATAAAAGTATTGTAGTACAGATTGGGATCAACAACAATTTTTCTAAAGCCCAAACTCATCAGGTGTCCATAAATCCTCGCACACCAAGCTCAAGGTTCCTGCTTGAGTCCATACATGGCCTTCTTCAAGCTACACACATGAGACTCCTTATAATGTATGAAGAAACCATCTGGCTACTCGATGTATACTTCTTCCTCAATCTCTCCATTGAGAAAGGTTATATTCACATCCATCGAATGTATTCTCCAACTCATGGATGCTATAAGGGAAATAATCGTCCGGATAGAAGTGTATAGAGAAACATGATAAAATGTCTCCTCATAATATATTCCCTCCACCTAAGAGAATCCTCTAGCAATAAATATTTCTTTGTGCTTCTCGATGCTCCCTTCAACTGTATATTTGATCTTATAGATCCACTTGGAAGTCACAACATACTTCCCTTTAGGTCTTGGAACAATATCCCACACATAAATCTTCATGATGGAATGATACTCATTCATCATGACATCTCTCCATATTGGTTGAATATATTCCTCCTCATAACATGAAGGCTCATAATTAATGATGTGGCTCATAGATGCGACATAGCACACATATCTATGAGGTCTATTGCTCTATCGGAAGGTACCATGAGGTGCTGCATGTCCTTCTGCCTCCCACAGATTCTGATGAGCCCATGTAGGTCTCTTCTGACCTACTACAAAATCTATGGTCACATCAAATAGATCTACAGGATCAATGGGATCAATAGGATCAATTGTCTCCCTCTGAACTGCTGAAGGGTGAGGGGGAGAAGGCACCATATCTTCCTATTTATCACTATCAATTTCCATGTGAGATCCTCTAGATCTCACGAAGGCTACCTCCTCCTCAAAGGTAACATCTCCTCTCTCCTCAATATGTCTCTGACCAGGGACGTAGATCCAACATGCCTTCAAGGACTCACTGTACCCCACAAATGTACCCTTTCTACTTGAATGGTCTAGCTTGGTCCTTTTCTCTTTGGGTATATGAATGTATACTGGACACTCAAATATCCTGAAGTGTCCAACCTTAGGCTTCACTCTGGTGAAGGCCTCCTTGGGAGTCATGTTCCTTAAATTATTATGAGGACTTCTATTCTAAACATACACTGCAGTCATGGACGATTTTTCCCACATAAACATAGGTAAATGCTGATAAAGAATCATCGCCTTGAATGCCTAAACAATATATTTATTCTTCCTCTATGTGACCCCATTCTGTTGAGGGTTGTAAAGAAAAATGTACTCCCTCTTGATCCCTCCCTCAATGCATAAATCACTAAAATCCTTGGAGGTGTATTATCCTCCATTATCCGATCTCAACACTTTCATCTTCTTTCCGGTTAGCTTTTCGACATGTGTTCTGTACTCCTGAAATCCAGCAAGGACTCCATCCTTGGTCTTCAAGAAGTAAATCCAAGTCTTCGAAGAGTGGTCATCAAAGATCACATAGTATAGGTATCCACTCAAGGAAGCAACTGTCATGGGTCCACATAAATCTGTATGAACCAAGTCCAAGATCCCCTTGGATTTGCTGTCGCTAGTCAGAAAGGACCCCTTGGCATTCTTTCCAAGAGAACAACCTCTGCAAATTCCATTATGTTCAACATTGATATTTGGAAGGCCTATCACCATCTTCCCCAGAGAGGGAAGAGCTCTATAATGTAAATGAGCAAGTCTCCTATGCCATAGTTCACTCAAATTGATAGAATCATGTATCAAGGCTTGAACTGGTTGAACAATCAATTTGGACAATCTGTCCTCTCGAACACTAATCAACTGAGCATAATCCATACTAGAGTTCTTGTTCTATGCAAGAAAATTTCCATCAGAGAAAGAAACCTTCTAGCCTTTTTTCTCTAGGGCTGAAATATATACAAGGTTCCTTGTCATCCCAGGTACAAATAATACATCACTCAAATGGAGTGGGGTGACAAAATCCAATTGTAAGGAAGTGGATCCAAATCCATTCATAGTATATCTGGCATCATCACCAAGTACAACATGCAAACAAGATTCTTTCTCTGCGAGATATTTAAGGTGCTCTCCGTATCCAATCATATGTCTAGAATCACCACTGTCAATCAACCAAATATCATTACTAGTAGGAACCATACCTGAGAGGAATGAAATGAAGAAGAACTCTTCATCATTCATGCTTGCATTCCTTGAATTCCTCTGAGGTGGTTCTGAATCAACATTAGCAGTGAAATCATGTTGCTTTCCTTTCCTCAATGTAGGAAATTTTTTCACATAGTGGCCATACTTGTCACATCTGAAGCATTGAATCTTTGACATGTCCTTCTTTTTGTGTTCAGAAGTTGGTGCTGACTTCCTTCCTTTAAATATTTTTCCGAAACCTCTTATTTTTCCTTTTATTTTCCTTGCATGAGTAGCAAGGGATTGATTGTCATCATGATGGGAAAATTTCATGCCTCTAGCTGCAAGTCTGGTCTCCTCTTGAGTACAGTTTGCCCATAAACGATCAAACTTGGGAAATTTGGATCACCCACTGATACTTTGAATGAATGGCTCCCAATGGATTGGAATAACATTAAGGGTAATCATGACAACACTGTGTTATGTTCTTTGTGCTTTGTCTTGATGTGTTCACATGTTATTTGCTAAGTGCTTTGATATGTTTAGATAGATCTACTTCTTCTTTGTGCTTATGATATGTGAGAATATTAGATCTGATCAAGATAGTCATGCTTAGTGCTTGATATTCTCATTCTGATCCATTTATATGCTAAGTGCTTAAATACTGTAGATTAGTGTGAATGCTGTGAAGCTCTGTTTTATCAGTGAAGTGAATAGTGATTTCATATCGAGGGACTAATAGTGCTAAGAGTTGTATTAAGTGTTATAATCACAGATTTGTGTCCCAGCTAAGGTTGCAGACACCTGAGTCTTTCAACCACCCCTACCTCTACCTCGGGTGAGACTTCATCTGCTTCGTAGGTGTTTCCGAAAGGGACGATAGTTAGGGATTTGTTGGTGCGCTGTTGTAGTGTTGAGCCCTGGGTCTTCCCCTATGCCAACAAATGGTTCCGTTGCCAGGACCTGAAATTGTGATTGCTGGGAACTGAGGAAGAATAAGCTTGGTGCAAAATGTTGACCTAAAAGCCTTGTGCGAAGATCTGTGCCCTAGTGAGCAGTGTTCTACTTGATATATAAATATCTGTGCTGAAGAAAAGAGGTTGGATCTAAAAGAAATAATCCCAATCTGAAGAAAAGAGCTCGGATCTGAAGAAAAGAAGCAGGATCTGAATGCTTTGTGCTCTAAGAAAGGTAAAAGTGAGGACGTTTGATTAAAAGAGGTAATATTTGCAAGCTCTGTGCTCTAATAAAGGTAAGAATAGTTAAAAGTTTTAGATCTGGAAAATTTGTGCTCTGTAGAAGTAAGATAAGTGGAAATTTTCGTTTCTAGAGTATGGATCTAGGTATGTTTAATAGAGTCTGTCCTAGTTTGAAAACTAGGGCATTAATAAATGAAAGAAGGTTTGATATGAGTAGATCTGATAAGAATAGTGAAAGATATGTTATACCTATGCATAAAAAGAATGTTTGGAATAATGAATGGATGCAGGATCCTAGAAATAATTTATTGCAGGTTAGCTCCTATGATCCTAGTGCGCAGTACAGAACAGGCTGGGGATCATTCAAAAGAGAGAGAGGATAAACCCTCTGTTACAGTTGCATAAAAACGAGACATCTTGCTAAAGAATGCCTTGGGAGAAGACCTAGTTGTCTTTGTTGCAAATCTATGGACCATGAAGTGTTGGATTGCCCTAGAATGATTGCTAATCTTGAAGGAATGAATTTGAATCAAGAAAACCCTAAAAAATATCTAGAAACTAAGGCTATAGCAGAACCCCAGAAAGAATCACATAAGGTATTGCTACAGATGAAAGACACCTTGAATGACCACCGACATATTAGATTATCAGAGATCTTTAAAGACAAGGAATGCCTTGAAGCAAGAATATAACACTTCGACATTGACTGTGTTCTAGATGAAGAAACACAAGTGAATATCATGACAGAGAGAACTTGGGAAGCTATAGGGAGGCCTGCTATGACTCCCTCATTAGGAAGAATAGGGTTATTTAGAGGAAAACTGGTAAACCTGTATGGAAGGCTCACTCATATACCTATGTTTGTAAATGGAACTTCGACAGAGGAAGATTGTGAGATTATTCAATTTATTGAGGACAACGCCTCGTTTACCATGTTAATAGGAAAACCTTGGATTGACAGAGATCAAGCCAGATGAAATAAAGAAGAAGAAGTCTTGGAGTAGAAGAAATAGGAGTTAAAATATTTCATGACCATAAAGATCGCACAATTGATTGAAGAACAGGAGAATAGATCGAAGCTATTTGACACTCGAGACCCTGATGTCAAAGCTGCAAGAACATTAGAAGACTTACAGGAGACTGAAGTACCTATCTCGGATAAAGAAGAGGTGTTACCCATGAATCCTAGGAAATAATCCCAACAACGCGCAGTGACTATGTTAAAAGAAGATACAAATCGGAATGGAAAAAGACATACCGAGACGAAGCTCACTGGAAAGAAGGATAGGAAGAAAAGTAAGAAGAGAGATAAGTTGCAGAAGGTTCCAGAAGGAACTTCATATAAAGAAAATTTGTAGAATTGGAGCTTCGTCGATATATCAGAACAACGACACATGGCACTTCGCCATGGCGAAGAAATATAGTTGTTGGGGATATTATAACCATTCGATCGATGCTCCAAATGGGCATAAAGGCAATAAAGGTATGTCACCAGACCGTTGGACCACACCATAATGGATAGAATAAGAGTTAATGAAGGCTCATAACTGTTGCAAGCGAACCATTGCTGAGTTGCCTACTTATCCCATCGCGCCATGCACAGAGAACACTTTTGCTAACGGAGAATTTGAAGCCCGTAGACTAAGCGAATTATATACAATGATCATTGTGCTATTGCTATTTGTTCTAGTGCCATATCTAAGATCATCATGAACCCAATAATTTTAATCCCGAGCACATATTTCTGACGAGCTCGCTGCAGTTGAAGAATCAGTAATGGAAGTTCTTCTCAACTTAATGACTGAAAGATTCATGTCAGAGAGAGGAGTGTCTACAGGTGTACAAGCATCTTTGATGAGAGGACTGCCGACCTCTCTGTCCACTGGTTGAGCCGATCCATCCCGACCAGTAGATGAAAAGTGAACTAAGCACATGGATGATCTTGCAAATGCTAAGTTAATCCCGAGTATACTACCCACCTATCTACCACCTCTGAGTGGCGCAATAAGTCGAGACAGTGTGCCCATAGATTTTGAGTACACTTTGGTCATTGTGTACCTCCCGAAGGGGATATGCACAGTGCCCGTAGACTAGGATAAGATCACAGTGTTGAAGTTTAGTGACTTCAACCTCAACAACAGAAAGGTTTATAGCATGCTCTCCCCACATAAGTATCTGACTAGAACAAAAGGAAAGAATTCAAAGATATTTCCTCAATCATGGACCCATAACCTCACGCAGTCCACACTGCTCAATGTCATGAAGATCCCCCACTTCGGAAGGAATCAAGAAGTGAACGCGTGCGTCAAACTACTAATGTCCTGTTACCATGGCAGATACTTATGGTTAAACCACTGTATCATAGTGAATCTGACGTTGATCAATTGAATCACAAGGCTAAGCATGCAAGTCCCTGACCCACATAATTTTTATCCAGGAAAAGCCATGGATCATGATCTTGTGCAAAATATTAAGAATAGTTACAATGATGTTGAGAAGGGTACACAAGGCTAAAAGGTATATTCTATCCAGAGCGGTGCAATGCACCTCGCCTACCAATTGATCGCAGGAAAGTTGGTGCGAAATAATTGGCCCACCCAAGTCACGGGGTTCGTAGTCGACCTCACAGGGAAGTGCGTAGAAGAAATTCAGATGAATTGGGTACAGTAACTGGTAAACCAGTTGGATCTCGACTACAGGGAAGTGCAGGATCAAGGATATGCGTTCCACTTCAGCTGGATTCTCATACTGGTCGCTTTCATCGCATGGGAGATGCTAGAAGGTGCGACCTTCCTAGACATTGAGCCATTTGAACCTATGGCCATGAAGTTTAGTACACTATGGTACTCGAATGAAATGAATAAGCAATGGTAGTCAAATGCCGTGTTCCACACATATTACAACCAACTGAAGACAACTATCCAGTCTGAGCCTCGTATAACCCCGAACACTCTCCATAGGTTTAGGACCTTGATGAAATTCAGCACAGACCACCATTTCATCTATATCACAACGCACGCTGATGAGAAAAAACAACAACTGCAATCAAAATGCAAGTTTATGAAGGAGGATTTGGAGGAAATCACCAAGGAATGGTTGACAAACCTCCTCATCCCAGCAAACCCTACAAAGATATCTGATATTGATAGTTCTGAAGAAGCGCATGATACCCCTGGATGCAGCAAGAAAAAGAAGAATGAAGACACCCAAGATGTCAGTAGTACCTCTACAAAGACTGCTTCCATATACGAGGAGGACCCCTCAAAGAAAAGGAAGGTTTCCCCACCAAAACCCTCATCCCAAAAGAAAATGAATGCCACCAGGACCAAATTTGAGACTACCCTCACATCAGATGACTTTGATTTTATTGTAGCAACCCTGAATGATGCTTCGTTGGAGATAGAAGAGAAGCAAGAAGCTAAGGAGAAGGAGGTGTTCAATAGGATCAAGGTTGAACTTAAAGGAGTACAACAGGCACTACAATCTATCCATACAATTTCCACTGCGCCTCCGTCATTGGAAACACCAGAACTAGGTTATGAGCTAGCTCAACTACACCGCATCGGTGATACATTTGAAGCTTTCCTTTGACGAGCTCAGGAAGAAACAAAACAAGCCACCCAGGCTTTAGTGCAAGTACAGAAATACCTTGAGGACCAATGCAGTACTGCAGAACGGGAAAATATTGCTCTACAAGAGAAAGGGGATGAAGAAAAAACACAGTTGCAACAAAGCAAGGGACAATTGCTCACAGAGCAACTCGAAGTTAAGGAAATGGTCAACGGAGCACTTCGCTCTGTGACAGTTGTCAAAGTAAATACTGAAGAGAGAGTTCCACAATAGGTGGCACAACTTGAAGAGGTAATCCAATAGCTCCAACATCGCATAGTAGACTTGGAGCTCTGCACTGTGCCAGAGACCCCTCAAGATGTAGGAGACCTAAGGGAAGAAACTTCCCGTAGCGCAGTCGACATATTAAAATCTCTTTCCTTGTAGTGCAAGAAACCGAGTAACCGTAACACTCATACATATGAAAACGTCACTGAGAACCCAACGTTACAGGCGCTGGAGTCGCAACTCCAGGAAGTGAAGCAACACACAGACACACTTCAGGTACAACTGAAGGCCCTATTGGTCGTAGATAGAATGAAGAGGTCTCATGAGAAATGCACAACCCAAAAACAGATCCATATGATCCAAAGAAAAGTGATGGAAATAACTCAATGACTCCAACCAATACAAGATAAGGCATGCCTATTGTTTACAGAGGTCGAGAGCTAAGGAGAAGAGCTAGAATAGGTCATCATCACAATAGAACATTGTCTCGAAGGGCTAGTGAATGAAGCAGTGATCCAGGAATTCATCGAACAAGAGGCCAAAGCAAAGTAGCAAGTCGAAGCAGCTCGAGCCAAGCTCGAGGTGTTCGAGGCAGACTAGAGTGACTCGGGACGAGTCACAGGTAAGTGTTGGGGGCTTGTTGGCCCTTGACCAAGTTTTGGGAGATTCTTGGTCATGTTGACCTATTTTGGGACTTCAAAATCCTGTCGAAGGAGGAGCATAAGACGAAGCGGAGATCACGGGATCTTGGTCCACTTTGGATCCTTTTTGGGTTTTTGGGAATATGTAACTAGAATGGGATGTCGGCGCATGGGTTTACCCATGTTTAGGCCTATTTTGTATGTATAAATTGAAGGATAGGCAATGTAAGAAGTAGTCGAATATTATATCTATGTGATGTAGGCTAAGTGCCAAGAGTTGGATCTGTGTTATTAGGGATTTGTGCATTCTGTGTAAGACTTGCAGAGCTAGGTGCAAGTCCTTGTGCAAGACTATAGACGACTTAGTGGTGTAACACAAGGAAGAAGGATCTAGTGAGATGCATAGATCTTCTGTCCTATGCGGAGTACGGGTTTTGATGGCTTTGTGCTTGTAACCAATTGACTGAAGACAATAAAGAATAAGAGTTGGTGGACGTAGCCCCGAGGTGGGGTTGAACCACGTAAACACTGTGTTATGTGCTATGTGATTTGTCTTGATGTGTTCACATGTTATTTGCTAAGTTCTTTGATATATTTAGATAGATATACTTCTTCTTTGTGCTTAGGATATATTAGATCTGATCAAGATAGTCATGCTTAGTGCTTGATATTCTCATTCTGATCCATTTATATGCTAAGTGATTAAACACTGTATACTAGTGTGAATGCTGCGAAGCTCTGTTTTATCAATGAAGTGAATAGTGATTGCATATTGAGGGACTGATAGTGCTAAGAGTTGTGTTAAGTGTTATAATCATATATCCGTGTCCCAGCTAAGGTTGTAGACACCCAAGTCTTGCAACCACCCCTGCCTCTACCTCGGGTGAGACTTCATTTGGTTTGCAGGTGTTGCCAAAAGGGCCGATAGTTAGGGATTTGTTGGTGCGTTGTTGTAGTGTTGAACCCTGGGTCTTCCCTTGTGCCAACAAATGGTTCCGTTGCCGGGACCAGAAACTGTGATTGCTGGGAACTGAGGAAGAAGAAGCTTGGTGAAAAAATTTGACCTGAAATCCTTGTGCAAAGATCTATGCCCTAGTGAGCAGTGTTCTACTTGATCTATAAAGATTTGTGCTGAAGAAAAGAGGCCGGATCTGAAATAAAGAATCCCGATTTGAAGAAAAGAGGTCGGATCTGAAGAAAAGAGGTCGGATCTGAAGAAAAGAAGCAGGATTTGAATGCTTTGTGCTCTAAGAAAGGTAAAAGTGAGGACGTCTGATTAAAAGAGGTAATATATGCAAGCTCTGTGCTCTGATAAAGGTAAGAATAGTTAAAATTTTTAGATCTGGAAGCTTTGTGCTCTGTAGAAGTAAGATAAGTGGAAATTTTTGTTTCTAGAGTATGGATCTAGGTATGTTTAATAGAGTCTATCCTAGTTTGAAAACTAGGGCATTAATAGATGAAAGAAGGTTTGATATGAGTAGATCTGATAAGAGTAGTGAAATATATGTTATACCTATGCATAGAAAGAATGTTTGGACTAATGAATGTATGCAGGATCCCAGAAAAAAATTATATTAGGTTAGCTCCTATGATCCTAGTGCGCAGTACAAAAGAGGCCATGGATCATTCAAAAGAAAGAGAGGATTAACCCTCTGTTATAGTTGCAGAAAACTGGGACATGTTGCTAAAGAATGCCCTGGGAGAAGACCTAGTTGTCTTTGTTGCAAAGCTATGGACCATGAAGTGTTGGATTGCCCCAGAATGATTGCTAAGCTTGAAATAATGAATCTGAATCAAGAAAACCCTAAGGAAAATCCAGAAACTAAGGCTATAGAAAACCCCCAGAAAGAATCAGAGAAGGTATTGCTACAGATGAAAGACACCTTGAATGACCATCGACATATTATATTATCAGAGATCTTTAAAGACAAGGAACACCTTGAAGCAAGAATATGAGACTTTGACATTGACTGTGTTCTAGATGAAGAAACACAAGTGAATATCATGACAAAGAGAACTTGGGAAGCTATAGGGAGGCCTTCTATGACTCCCTCATTAGGAGGAATAGGGTTATTCAGAGGAAAACTGGTAAACCTGTATGGAAGGCTCGCTCATATACCTATGACCGTCAATGGAACTTCAATAGAGGAAGATTTTGAGATTATTCAATTTATTGAGGACAACGCCCCGTTTACCATGTTAATAGGAAAACCTTGGATTGACAGAGATCAAGACAGATGAAAGAAAGAAGAAGAATTATTAAAGCAAAAGAAATAGGAGTTAAAAAATTTCATGACTAGAAAGATCACACAATTGATTGAAGAACAGGAGAACAGATCGAAGCTATTTGACACTCGATACCTTGATGTCGAAGATGCAAGAACATTAGAATACTCATAGGAGACTGAAGTACCTATCTCAGATAAATAAGAGGTGTTACCCCTGAATCCTAGGAAATAATCCCAACAATGCGCAGTGACTATGTTAAAAGAAGATAAGAATCAGAATGGAAAAAGCCATACCGAGACGAAGCTCACTGGAAAGAAGGCTAGGAAGCAAAGTAAGAAGAGAGCTAATTTGAAAATGATAAGTTAATCTTGAGTATACTACCCACCTATCTACCACCTTTGAGCGGTACAATCAATCAAGATAGTGTGCCCAGATATTTTGAGTACACTTTGGTCACTGCGTACCTCCCGAAGGGGATACACACAGTACCCGCAGACCAGGATAAGATCACAATGTTGAAGTTTACCGAATTCAAACTTGGCGACAGGAAGGTTTATAGCATGCTCACCCCACATAAGTATCTGACCAGAACACAAGGAAATAATTCAAAGATAATTCCTCAATCATGGACCCATAACCTCGCGCAGTCCATACTGCTCAACGTCATGAAGAACCCGCACTTCAGAAGGCATCAAGAAGTGAACACATGCGTCAAACTACTGTTGTCCTATTACCATGGCAGATACTTATGATTAAACCACCATATCATAGTGGATCTGACATTGATCAATCATATCACAGGGATAAGCATGGAAGGCCCTGACCCACAAGATTTTTATTCAGGAAAAGCCATGGATCACGCTCTTGCGCAGAATATTAAGGACACTTATGGTGATGTCGATAAGGGAACACGAGGCTATAAGGTAGATTCTATCCAGAGTGACACAGTGTGTCTCGCCTGCCAATTGATCACATGAAAGTTGGTGCGAAAGAATTGACCCACCCAAGTCACGAGGTTCGTAGTCGACCTTATAGGGAAGTGCGTAGAAGGAATTCAGATGAATTGGGTGCAGTACCTGGTAAACTAGTTGGGACTCGACTGCAAGGAAGTGCAGGATCAAGGATATGAGTTCCACTTCAGCTGGCTTCTCATACTAGTCGCTTTCATCACATGGGAGATGCCGGAAGGTGCGGCCTTCCCGGAAATCAAGTCGTTTGAACCTCTGGCTGCAAAGTTCACTACACTGTGGTACTCGAACGAAATGAATAAGAAATGGGAATCAAATGCCATGTTCTACACATATTACAACCAGCTGAAGACAACTATCGAGTCCGAGCCTCGTATAACCCCGAACACTATCCACAAGTTCAGGCCCTTGATGAAATTTAGCGTGGACCGCCATTTCATCTATATCACAGCGTGCGCTGATGAGCAAAAACAACAATTGAAATCATACTACAAGTTGAAGGAGGAGGATTTGGAGGAAATCACCAAGGAATGGTTGGCGGACCTCCTCATCCAAGTAGAACCCATGTTGATATCTAATATTGATAGTCCTGAAGCAGTGCATAATACCCCTAGACCTAGCAAGACAAAGAATAATGAAGACTCCTAAGATGTCAGCAGCACCTCTGTGAAGACTTCTTCCATCTTAGCAGAGCAAGGAGTAGATGACGCAGAAGTTGAAAAGAAGAAAGGGGAGGTTACACCGCCTAGAGACGAGGAGGACCCCTCAAAGAAAAGGAAGGTTTCCCCCACCGAAACCCTCATCCCGAAAGAAAATGGAAGCCACTAGGAGAAAATTTGAGACTACCCTCACATCAGATGACTTTGATTTTATTGTAGAAACCCTGAATGATGCTTCGCTGACGATAGCATAGAAGCAAGAAGCTAAGCAGGATGAGGTGTTCAATAGGATCAAGGTTGAACTTCAAGGAGTGTAGAAGGCACTGCAATCCATCCACGCAGTTTCCACTACACCTCTGTCATTGGAAACACCGGAACTAGGTGATGAGCTAGCTCAACTACATCGCATCGCTGATACAGTTGAAGCTCGCCTTCGACGAGCTCAGGAAGAAATAACACAAGCCACCCATGCTTTAGCGCAAGTACAGAAAGACCTTGAGGACCAACATAGTACTGCAAAATGGGAAAATATTGCTCTGCAAGCAAAATGGGATGAAGAAAAAACACAGTTGCAGCAAAGCAAGGGATAGTTGCTCACAGAGCAACTCGAAGTTAAGGAAATGGTCAACAGAGCACTTCTGTCTGTGATAGTTTTTGAAGTAAAGACCGAAGAGCGAGTTCCATAGAAGGTGGCACAACTTGAAGATGTAATCCAGAAGCTCCAACAACACATAGCATACTTGGAGCTCCACACTATGCCTGAGACCCCTCAAGATGTAAGAGACATAAGGGAATGAACTACCCGCAACGTAGTCGACAGATTAAAATCTCTTGCCTTAAAGTGAAAGCATCTGAGTAACTGCAGTGCTGAGACCTATGAAAACCTCATTGAGAACCCAGAGTTACAAGCCCTGGAGTCGTAGCTCCAGGAAGCGAAGCAAAACACAAACACACTTCAGGCGCAGCTAAAGGCCCTATCGGTCGTAGACATAATGAAGAGGTCTCATGAGAAACACACAACCCAGAAACAGATCCATACGATCCAAAACAAAGTGATGGAAATAACTCAACGACTCCAACTAGTACAAGATAAGGCATGCCTATTGTTTACAAATGTCGAGAGCCAAGGAGCAGAGCTAGAACAAGTCGTCATCACATTAGAACAACGCCTAGAAGGGCCAGTGAACGACACAGTGATCTAGGAGTTCACCGAACAAGAGGCCAAAGAAAAGCAACAAGTTGAAGCAGCTCGAGCCAAGCTCGAGGCATTATAGGAAGAACTAGGCAGACCAGAGTGACTTGGAACGAGTCACAGGTGAGTGTTGGGGGCCTGTTGGCCCTTGACCAAGTTTTGGGAGTTTCTTGGTCATGTTGACCTATTTTTGGACTTTGACAACCTATCAAAGGAGGAGCGCAAGACAAAGTGGAGATCACGGTATCTCGGCCCACTTTGGATCCTTTTTGGGTTTTTGAGAATATGTAACGGGAATGGGATGTCAACCCATGGGTTTACCCATGTTTAGGCCTATTTTGTATGTATAAATTGAAGGATAGGTAATGTAAAAAGTATTCAAATAGTATATCTATGTGATGTAGGCTAAGTTCCAAGAGTTGGATCTGTGTGATCAAGGCTTTGTGCATTCTGTGTAAGACTTGTAGAGCTGGGTGGAAGTCCTTGTGCGAGACTATAGTCGACTTAGTGATGTAACACAAGGAAGAAGGATCCAGTGAGCTACGTAGATCTTCTGTCCTATGCAGAGTAAGGGTTTTGATGGCTTTGTGCTTGTAACTGATTGATTGAAGACAATAAAGAAGAAGAGTTGGTGGACGTAGCCCCAGGGTGGGGGTGAACCACGTAAACATTGTGTTATGTTCTTTGTTCTTTGTCTTGATGTGTTCACATGTTATTTGCTAAGTGCTTTGATATGTTTAGATAGATCTACTTCTGATTTGTGCTTATGATATCTGATAATATTAGATCTGATCAAGATAGTCATGCTTAGTGCTTGATATGCTCATTCTGATCCATTTATATGCTAAGTGCTTAAATACTATAGATTAGTGTGAATGCTACGAAGCTATGTTTTATCAGCGAAGTGAATAGTGATTGCATATCGAGGGACTGACAGTGCTAAGAGCTATATTAAGTGTTATAATCACAGATCTATGTCCCAGCTAAGGTTGCAGACACCTGAGTCTTGCAACCACCCCTGCCTCTACCTCGGGTGAGACTTCATTTGCTTCGCAGGTGTTGCCAAAAGGGCCTGCAGTTAGGGATTTTCTGGTGCGTTGTTGTAGTGTTGAACCCCGGGTCTGCCCCTGTGCCAACAGATACCATGTTGGAGTTTAATGCTGTTCAATTACATTTAGTTTCTTTACAAATTTACATGACCTAAAGCATAAACCATGAATAATAGCTGCAGTAATAACCAATATCACAAGAAGAATAACCATGCACAAAGACACAAGTATAGTAGAAAATGATAAGACAAAATGATTATAATAGATTGATATATTATTAGAATGATGATAGTTCTATATATAGAGAACATATGGTGACCATCCATGAAAGGATACATCCCTTGGATAATAAGTACCTACTTATTTATTATGTATATTTATATGTTGTATTATTGATATCATGTCATATATATATATATATATATATATATAGAATAATGTATTCTCGATGTTGTCGAAACATCAACAGTACATTACCGGAGTATGAGGCCAGGTTCATGGATCTACTTAGATATGATCCACATCTGAACACAAAGAAGTTAAAGGTCAACAAGTTTGTGTTTGGCCTTAAGTTCAACATTTGTGAAAAGGTGAGGATCTTGATTCCCCAGACGTTGCACGATGCAGTTCAGAAGGCCTTCATATCCAAGGAAGAGATGAACAGTGGGGGTCATGGAAAGACTTCTTGTAGACAGAATGGATAGGTGACACTGAGAGCAAAACAACATCAGACACCAGCTAGATAGACTTATGGACACCACGATATGCCCAGAGGACTTATGTTCTCGAAACTGCGACGATAGACTCCTCAACAAAGGACTCCCTACATAGCACCACAAGAGAAGCAACAACGTCTTCCGTAGCAGTAACAACATCGTCCGTGGAAACAACAACAATTTAATCTTGTTTAGTAAAACAAACCATGATGACAGACTGCTAGGCCAACAACTTCTACTTCGGGGACCAGGAGTACAGGACCGAAGAATAGATGATGGACATTTGGAGAGTCACATTACTAGTGAGATTGTCTGATTGAGAAGGCCAGAGTGGACAGATCATCAAGACCCACTACATTTGGATATTTGGACAAGGCCCACAGGATACATGCAATGTTGAATAACTGCCAGGCCAAGCACCAGTCCACCGTGCTCGAGACGTCATGTATGATCACCGATCAAACTTTTAGTATTTTGATAGATATAGTATCTACAAAGAGCTTTATTTCTAGTGCAACACTTAATATAATTAAGGTAAAGGCAGTCAAGTAGGACGAGTTCAGATACATAGAAATGGCATCGGGTGCCAAACATAAAGTTGGAGGAAAGGTTATGGACTATAGTATTAACTTGGGTGATTTTGTAACGAAGGTCGACCTAGGATATTAGGATCTTATGACATAGTGATTGGCATGGACTGGTTGGAATCACATGATGAAATACTTAGCTGTAAGACGAAATGGTTAAGTTTGACAGATGATTTGGGACAAAGTGGGGTGATTGTAGGAAGAAACCATGGAGTGTATTTGGGGTTTATTTCTTCCCTACAATTACATAAAAGTATACGTAAGGGGTGTAAGTTATATGACATATTAGTGCTAAATGACAAGGGAGACACGAAAGGGTTAGAAAGCCTTCCGGTAGTATCGGATTTTGTCGATGTATTCCCAGAGGAATTACCAGGTTTGTTGCCAGAAAGAGAATTGGAGTTCACCATAGATATGAAACTTGGAATTGAACCTATTGCAATAACTTCATACATGATGTTGACACCATAATTGAAGGATTTGAAAATGAAATTGAAGGATTTGTTAGACTTGGGACTTATACGTTCAAGTGTGTCATTGTGGGGTGCGCCAATGATTTTTGTTAGAAAAAAGGATGGATCGTGGAGACTTTGCATTGACTATCGTGAGTTAAACAAATCTACGATCAAGAACCAACATCCATTGCCAAGGATTGATGATTTATTTGATCATATGAAGGGAGAAATTGTTTTTTCAAATATTGACTTGAGATCAAGATATCATCAATTACGGATTAAGGAGGAAGATATCCCTAAGATCGCATTTAAGATGAGATTAAGAGACTGTGAGTTTGCTGTTTTACTGTTCGGATTGACGAACATCCTGAGTGTATTTATGAGTTTGATGAATGGGGTGTTCCGGGAATACTTGGACAAGTTTGTACAAGTATTCATTGACGATATACTGATTTACTCTTGGATGAGAGAAGAACACGAAAAACACTTGAGATTGGTCTTACAATGTCTAAGAGAAAACAAGTTGTACGGAAAAAATGTCGAAATGCTATTTTTACCAATCGAAGATTCATTACTTAGGACATATCATATTTGGAGAAGGTATCGCTGTGGATCCAACGAAAGTAGAGGCTATTATGGAATGGCTAGAACCAATGAACGTACAAGAATTACGTAGCTTTATGGTTTTAGCAGGATATTACCGATGATTCATTGAAGGTTTTTCGAAGATAACAAATCCAATCACGGAATTACAGAAGAAACAAAAATTCATATGAAAAAATAAATGCGCGGAAATATTTCAAAAGATTAAGGAGTTGTTAACGACAACATCGATATTTAAGGTCCCCGACATGGAAAAATAATTCTTGGTATGCATAGATGCATCCAAGGAAGGCCTAGGTAGAGTTTTGATGCAACACGGTAGAGTAATCACTTACATTTCAAAAAAATTAAGAAGGCATGAAAATATCTATTCAACACACGACTTGGAGTTATTAGAGATTGTATATGCCTTGAGAGTTTGGAGACATTATCTAATTGGACAAAAATTTGAATTAAAGGCAGATCACTATGGATTGCAACATATCTTTACTCAGAGTGACCTGAATGCATGACAAAGGCATTGGTCCAAACTACTTAGCGAATACTATTTCAAGATTTATTGCATTAAAGGAATGATGAATAGAGTAGCAGATGTGTTGAGTCGGAGACCACACATATTCTCGGTAATACCACTTATGAAGAATCTTTGAGAAAATATTCTAGCTTTACAGATTGACGATGATTGGTACAAAGAAGTTAAGGATAATATTGGGCAAGATACCATGATGGTACCGAAGTTTGAAGGTTATTCATTGGACAATGATGGATTATTGAGGTATAGCGAGAGAATTTGTGTACCCCCTAATGATGAACTGAGGAATTTAATTTTGAGCGAAGCTCATCGAGTAGTGTACATGGCTCATTCGGGAGTCATGAAGATGAAGGAAGACCTTAAGCCTTTATTCTTATGGAAGGGAATGAAAGCAGACATAGTTAGTTACATGGAAAGATGTCTAGAATGTCAGCAAGTGAAGGTTGAGAATAGACATTTAGCAAGATTGTTACAACCACACGCTATTCTTGAATCAAAATGGCAAGTTACTTTCGATGGATTTTATTGTTGGATTGCCATTGACGACAAAGAGACATGATTAAATTTTTGTGGTAGTAGACACTCTGATGAAGATTGCACACTTTATTTGAGTGCATATGATGTATAAGGAACCAGATATAGCTAAAGTATTTGTTAGCGAGATTGTGAGGTTACATGGTGTACCAAGAAGAATCATATCTGATCGAGGATCAATGTTTATAGAACAGTTTTGGACTAGTTTCCAAGAGGCTTTGGGATCACAACTAAATTTTAGTACAACATATCACCCAGAAACATATGGAAAAATAGAAAGAATGAACTAGATATTAGAGGATATGCTTCATATGTATGTGATAGATCAACATAAGCATTGGGAGGACTTATTGCCATTGGTAGAGTTTTCATAGAACAACAATTATCAAAGCACAATAAATATGGCACCATTTTAGTTTCTTTATGGATGACCATGTCAAATGCCCTTGAGTTGGGACAAACTAGAGGATAGGATTATGGTAGGACCAGAAGTAATCCAATAAATGGAATAACAAATTCAGTTGATAAGAGAAAGGATTAAAGAAGCGCAATATTGGTAGAAGAGTTATACTGATGTGCATCGCATTGACCGCAGTTATGAGGTTGGCGACAAATTTTTCTTGCATGTAAAACCACATAAGAGTTCAATCAAGTTTGGAAAGGGTGCTAAACTCTCTCCTATGTTCGTAGGACCTTTCGAGGTTGTGGACAGGAAAGGACCCATGGCTTATAAAATAGACTTTCCTAATTCTTTGAGGAACATGCACGATGCATTTCATGTATATGTTTTGTGACATTATATTTCAGATCCTTTACATGTTATTGACATGAGTTCTTTGTAGGTGTCAGACGAGGGTGATCTCATGGTGGAGCCAATCCACATTCTAGACCATCACACTCGAGAGCTATGATGTCGAATAGTCGATCTGGTCAAGGTCTAGTGGGACAATTATAGTCCACACTCGGCTACATGGGAGGACACATTTGAGATGCGTCAAGAATTTCCTTGTTTGTTTGATAGATTAGATATGTAGATCTATGTAAGATACATTTATTTACTTGCATTTATAGACTGTACAAACTTTGGGATGAATTTTAAACCAAGAGGGGGTGTATGTAACATCCCTTTCTACTGATCACACTTATATTGACTTATTCTTTGAGGACACTTGCATGCAAGTGATCCAGTTATGGTACATTATGATTTCATTTCGATTATGAGTTATATATGATGATGATGATGTATTGTGATTTATTGTTACTTTTAGATGTATATGTATTGAGAGATATTATTGATGAGTCTTCCTGAGTGTGCATGACACATGGTAGGTTATGGATGCTGATGACATCAATGGACTTCCTTGAACTCTGGATTGAGTGAGTGAGTGGATTTCATTTTGTGTGAGTATTTCATTTTTTCACATGTGATATATGATTGATTACAGTATGATTTATGTATATGTATTATTGACACTATTTTTGTCAGTGGATGCAGGCTTGACAATGCTTGCGAATCTGACTCACATAAGGAATAAAAGGGTGATGCATAGAAACCAGACATTTGAGGGAGAGGTGTGGTAGTTTCCCTATCACATCCTACTAGTACTCTCTCCGTGACTTGAAATGCAGGTTAATGATTATCTGGTTCAAGAGGTACACGATGCCATGAGGGAAGACTGAGATAGTCACTCACGAGGAAATATAAGGGGCATGAAATAAGGCACAATCCTTATTCCTTAGAAGCCCTTAGTCTCTCACAAGGTCGACTGAATGGAGTGTTGAATCCAAGGGTCAGACAAACTTCCAAAACCAGTCAAAGGCGAGTGGCACCCTTGGAAGCACAAAGGTTCGTATTGAAGGGCACGTTGCAAATTTAAATGTAAGTCAATAAATCTAGGTGGCCTAAGAAATTAATGAAATATTTAAAGCTTGATAGACCAAAGTATTAACTAATCATTTATTTATAAATTTAGAAATATAACAATAGTCTAAGCCTAAGACTAAGACTAATTCTAAGTCTAAGTTTAAATAAGGGACTAACTAAAATATTAAATAAGTCAAACTCTAGGAAAAGAGGGAATACAATTTAAAGGTTGGGAAAATTGTACATGTGTGCATGAAAATAATAAAAGGGATTTTAAAATAGAAAGAAAACTAAAACATGAGAGAATAGTTGTACACATAGAGTAACACCTTGAGTAAATATACCATTAAGCCTAACTAAAAGAAGACCCCTAAACCAACTCAAACTAATATTTAGTTAGTGGACACTCATTAAATGACAAATTGGGGAGCTAAGGGACATCTAAGAGCAAAAATAAGAACACATTGGGGACTGTGAGGGAAAATGGATTTTTAAATAAAATAAAAGGGTAATTACTTGTGCAACTTGGGGAGAGTGTGACAAGTGTGTGGGTGAATAATAATAATTAAATTAATTAAAAAGTTAATTATTTGTGCATGAGGACATGTGTCATAAGGGATTTTTCTATAAAGGAAATGGAGAGAAGGGAAAGGGATCCTTCTTTTCTTAGTACTTTTATGCTTCCAATTTTTTTTTTGACTGTGTTTTACTTGTGAGAGTTGGGATACCAAGCTTGTGGAAAGAGTGGAATCTCGTCCTTGCGAGGAAATATTTTAGAGCTATTATTTTCTGGTTAATGTGTGTGGCCCCTTTGCCGCTCGGGGGGCTAAGGGGGAAGAAGAGTACCCCTAGCGTTGGCTGGGAGGTACCGGTGAATTCTTGGATTGGCAAGAGAAAGGAAGATGTTGTGCAAATCTCCAAATTGAATATCATCTACAACTACATCTCTCTTTGGTCACGATACTTATTTGGATTTAGATATTTCAATAAGTTATGAAGGTTGATATTATACCAATGTAATCATACTAAGGATTGTAAATCCAACATATTATATTCTTGAATTTTAACCCATCCGAGACTTGTCTTTTAATTTCGTTAGTTTTTTTTTTTTATTTATTAAAAATGATGTAACTCACTCGTTAGAAGTCACATGCATGACATATTCCTGAATTTTTATTTCATCCAGGATTTGTTTCATATTTTCGATTGGTTGCACAATTTTTAAAATGTGTTATAAATGGTTATTTCACATAAGCTTAAGGTTATTTATCTCTACGAATATTTATATGAAATCTTACTTTGTTACAGTATATAATTACAATACTAAATTCTTCTGTTAAAAAACAAATTTTGTCATTTCTCTCCCATTATGACCTGGAAGCACGTTTAGCTATCATCGACCCTCAAATATTAATTTGATTCGGTCTAGGAATGTTTGGGTTGAACCCTAGATAGTAGATAAAGAAGAATTGTGACACAAATTCGGTACTTAAGCTCTTTTATCTGAAGGAATCCAATATTGTTCTTCTCTGCGATCAAATTCCTTATTAGAGTTGGCTAGTTAACTTCTTTCTCCGTAATTTATGAGAGGGTAACTTTAAGCACATTTATTTTTCCATCTTAAAAAATTATGCATCAAACTCATGGTTAGTTGGAATATAAACGATTCCCTGTAGTGTAAATACTTTGACCATTGAAGTAATAAACGTTCTCTTTTCTTCAGTTTAGTAGCTTACCATTGTCAAACTTGAGAATTGAGTTATTACTGTTATCCCTGTATAAATTTTTTTCTTTGAACCGATGGCATCTAGTGGCGGGGAGACTACGTGTATCTTTTTCAGATTTTGCGCAGTGTCAAGGAAGCTCAATCCTTGGTCTACGCGATCTTGTTGATCCGGTCTCAAATCCTTGATACACTTCTTGAGTTTTCGTGAACACACTTCCACTATATAACGACTCATCTCTTAATGCTATGACCTATAATTTAGGATGATCATGTTAGGATATTTATACACTTAGGAGTTAGTAATATCTACTTGGTCTATTGTTTCATTAGGTAAAAGTGTGTTTTCTAGTGTGTTTCTTTAGTATGCATTAGTATGCATTTGTAGTTAGGAAATCCGACGATCATGATATGTTCCCGACATAGAGTGATCCGACGGTTCATACTCTCGTCGATCTTAACGACCATTGATTCATGGCTTAACACCCGATT
The DNA here is from genome assembly GCA_009831015.1 of Picea engelmannii. Lineage (NCBI taxonomy): Eukaryota > Viridiplantae > Streptophyta > Pinopsida > Pinales > Pinaceae > Picea > Picea engelmannii. Next base: position 1,146,827 of record ML777746.1, read on the forward strand.
GGTCCATGATCTCTATTTAAAGAGCATGTAGGGTCATTTTTCAATGATCGATTGTGAGAAACTCTCTTGTAAAATCTCTCTGTAATCTGTTTCTTTGCATTAATAAACTGCTCAAAGTGGCCACGTTGGCTGGGGCCGTGGATGTTTCCCCGTAGGGGTTTTACCACGTGAAAAAATTGGTGTATTGATCTTTGATATGGTTATGTGAGTGGTTACTGAAGGTGTTCATCCTCTATTGGAATACATGTGTTTCCGAACATGGTATCAAAGCCTATTTGAAGATCCGCTCCTGTTGTAGATCGAGATCGTGAAGCCGAGTTGCCTCCTCTCCATTTTATGTCTCTTTTGTACATTTATGGGCTGATAGGACAGTTCCATTGCGTCTGGAGCACTTATTTCATTCAGGAACACTTTTCATTTCACTCAAAAAGGTTTCTGTTTGCCCAAGATACGAACATTACAGTCAGATCCAGAGATAAATTTTTTTCTTGTGTGAAAAGAGTTTTTTTTGAGCACGCTCTCCAAGGCCATCTTCCACAACAACAACAACAAGAAAAACACCCCCAATCCTCCTTCTGAACATTACAATATGTTTTTCTAGACCATTTGTTTAAAATTTTCCTTATTAAGTAAGAGGTCTTGAGTTCAAGTCTCTCTTTTGTTACCTTTTTTGAAAAACTTATGCAAAAATTGTAAAGTGTATTTCACTTCAAGTATAAAACTGAATCACTATAAGTAGCTTTAATATTTTATTTTAGAGTTATTTTTCATGCAACCTTTTTGTTATAAGGTAACTTCATTGTAAAAATGATCCCCACTTCTCTTTATAAAAGTGGGTCACTTCATAAAGCAACTTACACTATCACGTGGTCATTTGGTTACTGTTTATGCCTTTTTTAAAAAGGGCATAACTCTCACATCAGAAGTCTGTTTTCAGTGCCATTTTTTTTAAAACCCCATAACTTTTTGAGCTCTTTCCATACAAATCATCAGTTTCAGTTTTTAAATCCACATTATCTGCATATTTAATATTCTTCTACAAGTACTGTCTTGCTTAGAAACAACAACTATTTCCAATAGAAATCTCATATGGAAGATTTATTAAGAAGTAAAGGCTTGTATTGGATTACCTTGGGAAATTAAAAAGCACCCACTGATGCTGATAAAAAATAAAAGTGGGATAATAGGAATGACAAAGCATGTGGACTAATAAGAATTTCCATCTCTCTTGATTTAGGGTACCACATTCAAGACATTGATGACCCCGAAGAAGATTGGGAAAATATTGAATCTGTGTTTGGTAAACTCAATATTATTCGAGCACAACAGTAAGAAAATCAAATATTGACCTTGAGTCCAAGTGAATTTTTTTGCCTTAGAGACTATATATATAGGTTTAAAATACTCAGAATTTTATGTGAATAATGTAAGATAAAGATGGAGGAAGAGCGTTGCATCTATCTTATTCTTTCTAAGCTAGGTAGTGCATATTCTGTGTTTGTCTTTACCTTTCATGCCATGAGAGAGGCTCTAGGGGAAGAAGCTTATGAAAAACCCACTCTTGAGTCCTTTTGTGCTTCTTTGATTCGAGAGGAAGATAAGCTTGTACAATTTGGAGTGATCAACACTGCAGGTGCCTCCAACAAAGCCTTTGTTTCCCAACAGAAAGATAAACCCAAGTATCCCAAGAAGCAACATCCTTGCTACAACAAAAAACAACATAAGGGTCCCAAACCTGCTCAGACAACTTCAACTCCTACTGGTGACAAAGGAGCAAAATAAAAAAGTAAGAATACTAACATACATTGCAACTTTTGTGATAAATATGGTCATGATGAGTCCAAATGTTTCAAGAAGATGGAAGCTTTAGAAGAAGTGATGAAGAAGCACAACATCAATATTGATTCTACTTCTTCTTCTCATGGACATGCACTTTCTGCTTCTTGTTTCTCCTTCAATGCAAATTCTACTTCTACTACTTCTTCTTCTGATGAGTGGATTATTGATTCAGGATAATCTTATCATATGGATAAGGATAAAGCCATATTTTCTGCTCTAAATGAATGTAACACCAAGAAAATATTTGTCGGTGATGATAGATCTCTTACTGTTATAGGATCTGGAACACTTCAAGTAGATAATGGTCATTTCAATGATGTATTATGTGTTCCAAGTCTTTCTTGTAGCCTTCTATCAATATATCAAATCACTCATTCAGGTGAAGGTAAGACCGTCGAGTTTTCAACTCACCAAGTTGTAATCAAGGATCTAAAATATCCTAAGCATGTTCTTGCAACTGGAATTGCTGATGATATTACCAGGTTGTAAAAGTTTGACAACTTTGGGTCATCATATTTTTCATCAGTTTTTGTTGCTCATAGCGATGACTTGAGCAAACTTTGGCATGAGCGGTTTGGTCATCTAAACTATCGCTCATTGCAACAACTATGTAATCAACAGATGGTGACCGGTCTTCCTCTTGTTTCATGTAGAGATGGTGTTTGTGCCAATTGTGTTCTTGACAAACATCATTGGGATAGTTTTGAAAAACATGCTTCTTGGCATGCGTCGGGTCCTTTGCAGCTTGTTCACAGTGATTTGTGTGGTCCACTTTCTTCTCCTTCTTTTTCTGGGTGCAAGTATTTCTTAACTTTCATTGATGACTTTTCCAGACGTACTTGGGTTTACTTCTTAAAACTCAAGAGTGAATTTTTTGACAAGTTTTTGGCCTACAAGGCCCTTGTAGAAAAACAATCTGGACATCAAATTCAAAGGTTAAGAACAGATAATGGAGGCGAATATGCGAACAATAATTTTACAAGCTACTACACTACACAGGGAATCCAAATGCAACACTGTTCCATATACACCACAACAAAATGGTGTTGCTGAGAGAAAGAACCACACATTAAAAGAAATGGCTAATTGTATGATCCAATCTAAGGGATTAAGTCTAAAGTATTGGGCATAAGCCATCAATTGTGAAAATTAAATAGAAAATCACACTCCCACAAAGGCTCTTAAAAATATAACACCGGAAGAATCTTGGACTAAAATTAAACCAGATGTAAGTCACTTCCGTGTATTTGGCAGTATAGCATGGGCTCACATCCCTGATGAGAAAAGAAAATCATTGTAGCCTAAAAGTGAGAAGTGTATATTTGTTGGTTATTCTGAAGATGTCAAAGGTTACAAACTTCTTCAATCACATTGTAATGAAATTATTATTAGAAGAGATGTTAAATTTGATGAAAAACTCTTGGCCTACGAGCCTAATTCGATGATTTTTCCTTCTTCGGCCTGCGATCCATCTTCGACATTTGTGCCTTCTTATGATCTGGTTTCTTCTTCATATGATGACAGTGAGGATGAAAATCCACCTCCACCTGCTCACCCTCCTCCAGATGAGTCATTTGAACCTGAACCAACACCAACTCCACCACTTCCTAGATGGGGCCGTTCAACACGAGAAGCAACTGGTGATCTTGTCGGTGATCCTTCAGATCAACGACAGACACGTTCACAGTTCCAGTGAGCCTTTTCTCTTTTGGCTCAAGTTTCATAAACTCATGATCCAAAGACATTTGTAGAAGCTTAAGGTCATCCAGATTGGGATACAACAATGAATGAAGAGTATCATTCTTTAATGGAAAATGATACTTGGGATCTTGTACCTCTTCCAAAAGGAAGAAAACTTGTTAGATGAAAATGGGTCTACAAAACCAAGTATGCATCAGATGGAAGTGTTGAAAGACACAAGGCTCGGTTAGTTGCCAAAGGATTTTCCCAAGTTGAAGGAATTGATTATAATTAAACCTTTTCCCCTGTAGCAAAAATGAATTCCATCTGCCTTGTTCTTTCCCTTGCTACCTCACATAAATGTGAGGTCCAACAGATGGATGTTAAAACCACCTTCTTGCACGAATATTTGAAAGAATAAATCTACATGGAACAACCTCCTAACTATGTCCAGAATGACTCTAGCCTTGTTTGTCGCCTCAAGAAATATCTTTATGGTCTCAAGCAAGCTCCCCGAGCTTGGTATGCCAAAATGGATAGCTTTCTTATTGCCACTGGATTCTCTAGATGCCATTCTGATCCTAATGTCTATACCAAGAAAGTAGGAAGCCATCTCATAATCCTCGTCCTTTATGTTGATGACCTTATCCTTACTGGTAGTGTCTCAAAACTTTTAAACCATGTGAAAACTAGCCTTAAGAAGAAATTTGAAGTGACAGACTTAGGCTTTTTTCACTATTTCCTTGGCCTCCAAGTTTTGCAAACCAATGAAGGAATTTTTCTTTCCCAGTCTAAGTATGCTTGTGACCTTCTTCGTCGCTTTCACATGGACGATTGTAAACCAACCCCTTCTCCCTTCCAGTCTGGAGTCAATATTTATGCCACCTATTAGCGTTAGAAGTCACTCCTGGATTGCGACAGGAGAAAAGCCCAACACCCATCAGTTTATGTCACGAATAAATTTAATGGGTGATAAAATGGGTAGAGACCCAGGAAGGTATCACTCTAACTCAGGGACCAGTCCTAGTATGTAAAGAACAAAGGAGGTCTTGATCTAACTTCCGTCATTGAGTTGATTGTAAAATGAGCAGGTGGAAGACTTGGTGAGATGAGTGAGCAAGATTGCCTCGAGCATCAGGACTTTCAACAACTTGAGGAAGAAAAAATCAGAATACAAGATCTTCTTGGTTCTGAGTTTCGGAAAACTGAAGGGTGACTTGACTGGATCCTCCAATTCCAAATCATTCAGCATTGAGAAAATACAAGAACTGATTAGAAACAATGAAACTATTACAGTGATACAACCTACATCATCCTATAACAACACAACTCGACTGGATCCTCTAATTCCGAGCTATTCTAACACAGTGTAAACAAAGAGATGGAAAGAAGCTGACATTCATAAGGCAAGAAGTCTCAAGTGCCAATACATAACCAGAGCAACCAATGCTTCATTAAACATTTACAATCGTGAGCCTATCTCAACCATCAATAGATTACAAAATGGAGAAAATGCCTACATATACTCAAAACAAAACAACGATAGCGAAAACGAGACACTGCATTAAAAAACATTGCGTCTGCATGTCTTCTGGCATTCTGTGCATGCAGACTCTGGACGATCGTGCACCTATGACAGACGTAATCAGACTCCTGACTGTCCTGCAGATGAATCAACATGCTTTTAATCCTTTTTCGGACCTTCCATTTATGGCGGAGACGATGTCTAACCACCTCCAACAACTTCAATAACTACTTTCTTGGGATCAGGAACAATCCGGGTCAACTCTGCCCTCTGAGACATGGAGGTCTGTTCATGGTGCCACATGGATCAGCTGAACGGTCTAATGGATAGAGCGTGGAGGATATGGAATGCATGGCATGGAAAGGGGAAAGGGAGTGATCAAGGAAACAACAGGGGTGAGACACATGGAAAGAAGAAGGGGCGAAGGTGACGGGATAAAATGGTAATGGGGGACACATTATTTATGGGATGCTGACGTGGAAAGGAGCGGGACAGATGTTGGAGGACGAGGAGGGGCCAAAGGAAATGGGCCCCCTCACGCAGTCAAGTGGAGAACAAATGGCGGAAGGAAAATGGTAAAGAGGGTGACACGATAGGAAGGGGCCCCACGTCAATACCACACCATTCCAGACCCCCCCCTTTTATTAATGGAAGAATGGCAGAGGGGGTCCGGAATTGCTTGAGCACCGTCGATCTAGGTGCCTTAATCTCATTCGTTCAAGAGATGCGTGCCCAATTCCAGACCCCCCCCGTTAAAGGCAGAATGGCGAGGGGGCTCCAGAATGAAACCTCAACTGCAGATCTAGAAAGACAGATCTTGGCCGTCCGAAACTGCTTGCTCATTAAAATGACGTGCCCACCCTCTAAAATTTGGAAAAATGGGTTTTCCGAATCTCTTTCTTTGCCCAAGGGGATGCTTCTTTTAGGAGAGCACCCCCTACATGATTATGTGCTAACATTAGGCTCCATGGGGGATGAAACGCCCCCTGTGGGCTGTCAAGAACTCTTTTGTAGCTTCAATGCCTTGCTGTTGGGCTATGGAGTCATTATTTAAAACTTAAAGATAAAATAAAACAATATATACAACCGCAGATGAGCCATGTGCGGCTCAAGAAAAACATCTTTTCAGGAAATGCCCATTCACAGAGTCATTAAAGACTTCTTGATCCTTTAAATCTCGCAACCTGTAGGTATTATTTCAAAATACTTCAGTGATTTTGAAGGGCCCGACCCATAGGGCTTCAAATTTTCCACGTTTTCCCTTGTCTTGTTTAGGAGCATCCCATTTCAGTACCAGGTCTCCTATCTGGAATTCTTCCTTCTTGGCCTTCTTATCAAAAACCTACTTGATCTTCTGCTGATGGTCCTATATTCTGTTCATTACCTGCTCTCTGGCCTGCTGGACCTCTACCGGTTGATGAATTCTTCTGATCATATTATTAGGCTCTTCTTGATAATCCTGGAAAAACTTTGCTACAAGAATGGCTAGCTGAGAAGGGAAAACAACATATTCTCCATAAACCAATTGGAAAGGGGAGATGCCTATAGATCTCTTTGTGGTCACTCGATTGGCCCATAGAGAGAATTTCAACTTTGAATCCCAGGCCCTTTTGCTATCCTCCAATAGTCTTTTGATGATCCTTATCAGGATTTTGTTGGAGGACTCTGCTAAACCATTGCCCTGGGGATAATATGGGGTGGAGTGAATCAGTTTGATCCCGAATTGCTCACAGAACTTGGCTAACGGCTCAGCCTTGAAAGAGGCTGCATTATCAGTGACAATCTTTCTTGGGAAGCCGAATCTTGTGATGAGGTCTTCCAGGAATCCAATGATTACCTTGTGGGAAGCACTCATGGTGGGAATAAATTCTATCCACTTAGTAAAGAAATTCATGGAAGTTAGGATCCATCTGTGCTGCCCACTGGAAGCAGGGTGGATTTCTCCAATAAAATCTAGGCCCCATTGCTGGAAAGGTCCCGAAACAACTATAGGCTTTAAAGGCAGAGATTTAAGCTGTTGCTTTCCTGAAAATCTTTGGCATTTGATGCAGGTTCTGACCTTTCTGCAGACGTTAGCAAATAAGGTGGGACAATAGTACCCATCCTTGAGGATTTTGTAGTCCGTGGTCTTCCAGAAATGATGCCCTCCACATAGGCTGCTGTGAAATTCAACAATGATCCTGTCAGCCTCTTGTGGATTCATACATTTCAAAAGCACACCTAGGGGGTCTTTCCAATATAAAACTTGATTGACAAGGCAATATCTGACTGCTTTGAGCTTCAGAGCTCTTGCCTTGTTTCTTTGTAGGCCATCTGGAGGCCGCAACTCCTGCAAAAAATATATGACATCCTTATACCAAGGACATCGAGCCAACGTGGGATTTTCTTGAGGGTTTACATCAGATAACTGATCCTGCCGATTTCCTGAGCATTCATTGATGAAACCTACCCCCAAATCTTTGCAATTTGCTTCAGCCAATATCTTGGCTAAACCTTGACCTTTGATTAATTTGGTAGGCCTTATTTCCAAGTCAAACTCAAGGATCTTGGCTATCCACTTACTCCTCCTCCCGTCTATATCAGGCTGAATAAGAATGTCCTTAACAACGACTGAGGGGACATAGGAAATGATCTTCGACTGCAGAACATAGGTTCTAAAGGCTTTGAGAGCCTTTACCAGGGCATAAGCCTACTTCTCCATAATGTCATACCTGACCTCAACATCCCTTAGAGCTCTGCTAAAATAGGCAATAGGCTTCTCTTGCCCAACATTGTTTGTCTGTAATAAAACAACAGCCACCGTGTCAGATGAGGCAAAGGAGAAAATAAGGAAATCCTTTGAGTAATCGGGACTGATAAGCACAAGAGCTTCTTTCAGGGCCTGCTTTATCTGCTCAAAGGAATTTTGAGCTTCAGAGCTCCACCTCACTTCATTTTCCTTTCTCAACATGGTTGTTATAAGCTTTACCACTTAAACAAAGTTAGAAACAAACCTCCTTAGAAAATTAATCTTTTCAAGGAAAGACCGGACTTCTTTCCTGGATCTTGGGATTGCCAATGCTTGGATTGCTTCAACTCTGCTAGGATCAATTTTGAATCCTTCTGCTGATACTATGTGACTCAGTAACTTTCCCTCCTTCATGGTGAACAAATATTTTTTGGGATTCAATGAAAGGAAAAAACTCCTGCATTTCAGAAAAGCCTTCCTGACATGACAACAATGTTCTTTATCAGATTTGGAAAAGACTGTTATATCATCTAGATAGATGACCACAAACTTATCCTTTTCCCCAATGAAATATATGTCCATAGCACATTGAAACCTTGCCCCTGCATTCATCAACCCAAAAGGAATTTTAGCATACATGAATGTGCCCCATGGAGTAGTGAATGCCGTCTTTTCCCTGTCCTCAGGCAGAACAAAAATTTGATTGTAGCTAGAGAAGCCATCAATCATGGAAATCTTGGGTGCTCCTGTTACCCTCTGCAATATATGTTCTATCTTTGGCAAGGGGTAGTTGTCCTTTCGTGAGCTCCTGTTCAGGATTCTAAAATCTACACAGAGTTTAATTTCTCCATCCTTCTTCCTTACAGGGACCAAGTTGGCCACCCACTCTGAATATCTCAATGGCATGATGATCTGGGCATGTAGCAACTTCTTCACTTCTTTCTCCATGATAGGCAACAACATAGGATTGATCTGTATTAGTTTCTACCTAAATGGCTTTGCCTCCTTTTTCAACGAGATTTTATGCTCAATGATGGAAGTGTCATAAGTTTTGAGATATTCATAGGTCCAGGCGAAAACATCAGGAAACTCCCTCAATAGTTCAACGTATTCAGCCCTCTGTTCCTTTGTTAGACTCCTCGATAATCTGACAAACTTGGGTTCATTCTCGGTGCCAATGTTGCACTGAGTTGTATCAGCATTATCCTCTGAGATTTTCCCTTTTAATGCCACATCATTCCTATCAAAAAGCCTTTCCAAAGGAACCAGTCCCCTTGGAATATGATTGCTGGGAAGCTGCACAATGTCACGCTCTGCAATCTTACTCATAAATTTTTCACCATCAAGACTTTCTTCAGAAATAGAGTCTTGGTCAATATGTATCTCTGAAAATTCTTCCACAGTCTCCAAGAATATTTTGATCTCAAGATCATCCTCGAACACCTTCCAATGTTTGACATTGTTGGGTATGGAGGGCCTGTATTTTACTTCTACATCATATCTAAGTTTGGGTGGCAAGGGCACTTTGAAATTGCTTGCTGATGTAGCCAAAGAATCTGCCACAGTGTTCTTCTCTCTTGGGACGAAAGAAATGTTAAATGTTGAGAAGAAACTGTCGATTAGGTCCCATACCTCATTTCTGTAACTCCTGAGTCGAGGATGCTTGGCTTGATAAGTGTTTCTGATCTACTAGACTATCAATTCTGCATCCCCGAACACTTCTACCTCCTGAATTCCCATTCCCTTTGCAACTCTTAATCCTAGAACAAGAGCTTCATATTCTGCCACATTGTTGGTTGTTTTAAATTCTATCTTGTATGACAGAGATACAGTTTCCTGAGTAGGTGACACAAAAAATACTCCGGCACCAGTGCCTTCCTTGGAAGAGGCTCCATCAAAGAACATTTTCCAGACGGAGATGATGGGGGAAGACAATTTATGAGAATTAGTGGGCTTCTTTCTGAGTTTTAGAAGAGGCTCGGGAGCATTAGTGAGTTGTAGTAAACTGGAACCTAAGTCAGTGTCAAGGGAAAATATAGGATGGTTGGTAGGATTGGCTTTGTCACTGATTATATAGGCCAGCTGGGCTTCTCTGTATAGTCTCCTATGTTCTCCTCCAAACACTGGAATAGTAGCATAGGTTAGGTCCATTTGTAATGTTCCCCCCAGTCTTTTTATCCAAGATCTTGATAACAACATACCAAACTTGGGGGGGACATCAACCACTACAATGTCCATGACCATGCTTTTCATGGGAAATTGAAATAAGGTCACGACTAGGTCTTTGATGACTCCTAGGCATTGAAATTTCCTAGAGTCAAAGGAATAGAGGTCATGATAGGCTCTGGTGACTTCTAGTCCTAATTATTCCATGACAGTTTTGGGCATAAGGTTGTGAGAAGCCCCTGAATCCATCAAACAGTTGTGCAATACCTTGTCATGTATGTTCAAGGATGTGTAGAAGGGAGGGGATGAATCATTCCTGTCTTCTACCATAGGACCTAGAATGACTGCAGACTTTTCATCTTGTAAATTTATGGAGTCTGTTGGAAGGCATGAGGATTCAGACTATAATAGCTCAAAGAGGCATTTTTTGAACACTTCATGTTTGATCAGTTCAGAGAGGGGCACATGGATTCTAATTTTTTAAATTTCATGCTCAAAGTTAAAAGAAGATGTAAGCTTTGGGATTTCCTTTATTTCAGGAGCATGAATCTAGACCATGGAAGAGAGGGGTTGGGAATTCTTACCTTCATTGTTGTCTGCTACTTCATTAGCAGGTTTATCTGTTCTAGTGAGCCGTTCAGGAACATCAGACACTCCTAGCTTTTTCTTGGATCTCAGGTTATACCTGCTTTGGCTGCTGCTAGCCTTGTCTCCCTTGCTAAGTTCATTTAGCTGACTGTCCATGAGAGATTCCTCGTATGCTTATTGAGTGAGATGAGGAAAAGGAGGAATTTCTCCGAAGCAGTGAATTTCGGGATCAAGCCCGCTTGTTTCCCCTTCTTCCTCCTCAGCCACAAAATTATTTTGAAGAGGGGCCTGAATTTTCTGGTCTTCTCTATCTCTTCCTCTCTGGTCTCTTTGCATAGTTGGGGGAGAAATATTGTTTGGCCTCCTGAAGCTTCCCTTGTTTTCGACATTTTGAGGATTTCTGTATGCCTGCTTCCCTTCTACCTTCATTTTCTCCATATCTGCAGACAAAGACTTCGCTATCTTGGTCAATTCATCCACTTGAGGGTGAGGCACAGAGGGGCCAAAATTTGAGGCTTCAAATCTTCCCTTTCTTCTGTCTGCATCAGTCTTATTCCTCAGTCTATCAACTACCAATACATTAGATTCCAATTCTATGGCCGCATCTTTCATTTGAGCTAGGGAGGTAGCCAAGTCAAGGTCGAATGCATTAGCATAAGAAATTTTTGTAGAGGCTTATGTGGGCTTTATCTCAACAGGGATCTTATTATACATCTTATTGAATATTTTGGAGAAGTCTGAGACAGACTCTCCTTCCATTTTCTTCAAAGACCCAAATTATGTCATGTAATACATGAAGTCCTTCTTATCTCCCCACTGCCTCAGGAAAGCACTATCTAGAGCTTCAATCCCAACAATAGATCCAGGGGCCAATCTCCTAAACCACTTCCTCACCTCACCATCCAGGCTCTGGATGAAGACTCTCATCCAGACATCTTCATTTTCAATGTTCAGGTTGTCTGCGTAACTGTAGAAAGCAACTAGGCGCTCCTCTGTAGTTATGTCCTCTTCCCGAGTGAACTTGGGCATATATTTAAGGTAATCTCCAACATGGAGAGGATTCATAGGTTGAGGTAGGATTAAGGGAGCATATCTGGTAGCTACTATGGAATCCATTCTATTTAGAGGGGGATTAGCACCAGCCATAGGAAAAACAGGTGTGGGGGAACCAGGAGGAGATGAGGTTTGAAGTGGAAAGACAGGAGCTAAGCTTACAGAATGGGTTGGGAATTGCAACAAATCTGTAGAACAGGTTTGCGGGCTCAAAGGCACAGAAATTTCCCTTCCCTCAACAACAATAATAACAGGAGGAGGGGTAGTAAAACCCAGGGTAGGAGAATGTTCAGAGGCGCTGGGTATGAACTAGGGTACCACCTCGGGGGAGAGGGTAGTGACAAGAGTTTCTCCTACTAATCCAAGACCAGGAGGAGAAAATCTAGTAGGAACACTCCCAAAATTTAGACTATGAGAAACTCTGACATAAGGTAATAAAATAGGACAAAATGAAGGGGTTGGAGTTTCTACAAAATCATGAAAATCACCAGAAATACCTGGTTTAGCAGTAGAAGTACCGCCTTCAAAGGAATTTCCCTTTCTGATAATATTCTCTGGGTCAGCTTCAGGTGGCGCTAATGATAGCTGAGGAGTATACCTTGTGTTTCTGCCTCTAGAAGCCACGACTGAAACAATGGGGTCACTTATGGGTTGACATCAATGGAGTCACCCAATGGAGTCGCATCAGTGGAGTCACCAGGTGTACAGTATCAATCTTGATAGTTCTGATATCTGATGCACCTTCAGAATCAGTTAATCATTGTCGTTCAATCTCGGGGAAAATATTCAACTTCATCCCCGACAACGGTGCCATAAATGTTAGCGTTAGAAGTCACTCTTGGATTGCGACAGGAGCATATCCCAACACCCATCAGTTTATGTCACAAATAAATTTAATGGGTGATCAAATGGGTAGAGACCCAGGAAGGTATCACTCTAACTCAGGGACCAGGCCTGGTATGTAAAGAACAAATGAGGTCTTGATCTAACTTCCATCATTGAGTTGATTGTAAAATGAGCAGGTGGAAGACTTGGTGAGATGAGTGAGCAAGATTGCCTCAGGCATCATGCCTTTCAGTAGCTTAAGGAAGAAAAACTCAGAATACAAGATCTTCTTGGTTCTGAGTTTCGGGGAACTGAAGGGTGACTTGACTGGATCCTCCAATTCCAAATCATTTAGCATTGAGAAAATACAAGAACTTATTAGAAACAATGCAACTATTACAGTGATCCAAACTACATCATCCTATAACATCGCAACTCGACTGGATCCTCCAATTCCGAGCTGTTCTAACACAGTGTAAACAAAGAGATGGAAAGAAGCTGACATTCATAAGGCAAGAAGTCTCAAGTGCCAATACATAACCAGAGCAACCAGTGCTTCGTTAAAACTTTACAATCGGGAGCCTAGCTCAACCATCGATAGATTACAAAATGGCAAAAAGGCCTACATATACTCAAAACAAAACAACAACATCGAAAACGAGACACTGCATTAAAAAACATTGCGTTTGCATGTCTTCTGGCAGTCTGCGCATGCAGACTCTCGACGATCATGTACCTATGATAGATGCAATCAAACTCCTGACTATCCTGCAGATGAATCAACATGCTTTTAATCCTTTTTCGGACCTTCCATTTATGGTGGATACGATGTCTAACCACCTTCAACAACTTCAATAACTACTTTCTTGGGATTAGGGACAATCCGGGTCAACTCTGCCCTTTGGGACGTGGAGGTCTACTCATGGTTCCACCTGGATCATCTGAACGGTCTAATGGATAGGGCGTGGAGGATCTGGCATGCTTGGCATGGAAAGGAGAAAGGGAGTGATAAAGGAAACAATAGGGGTGAGACACATGGCAAGAAGAAGGGGCGAAGATGACGAGATAAAATGGTAATTGGGGACACATTATTTATGGGAGGCTGACGTGGAAATGAGCGGGACAGATGTTGGAGGATGAGGAGGGGCCAAAGGGAACGAGCCCCGTCACGTGGTCAAGTGGAGAAAAAATGGCGGAAGGAAAATGGAAAAGAGGGCGACACGACAGGAAGGGGCCCCACGTCAATACCACACCATTTCGGACCCCCCCCCTTTTATTAATGGCAGAATGGCAGAGGGGGTCCAAAATCGCTTGAGCACCGTCGATCTAGGCACCTTAATCTTGACCGTTCGAGAGATGTGCGCCCAATTACGGACCCCCCCATTAAAGGCATAATGGTGAGGGGGCTCTGGAATGAAACCTTAGCCGCAGATCTAGACAGGTAGATCTTGGCCATCCGAAACTGCCTGCTCATTAAAATGACGCGCCCACCCTCTAAACTTTGGAAAAGTGGGTTTTTCGAATCTCTTTCTTTGCCCAAGGGGATGCTTCTTTCAGGAGATCACCCTCTACATGATTATGTGCTAACACCACCTATACTTCTCTTGAAGTTGATGCGACCCTGTACTGTCAGTTAGTTGGTAGCCTCTTATACTTGACTCATACCCGTCCTGATCTTTCCTTTTCTATTGGTCTTGTTGCCCGATATATGAAAACACCCCATGAAAGCCATTGGAAATAAACTAAAAGGATACTTCGCTATGTTCGTGGTACAATTCAGTTTAGGATACATTACAGTTCATGAGGGACTCCTTTATTGGTTGGTTTCACTGATTCAGATTGGGCCGACGACCCTGATGATCAGAAGTCTACTGTAGGTTATGTTTTCAGCCTTGGGTCAGGACCTGTTACTTGGGCCTGTAAGAAACAACAGGATATTTCACTTTCTTCAGTAGATCCTTAGTATTGACCAACGGTAAATTCAAGTCAGGAAGCCTTGTGTCTTCGACAGATCCTTTCAGAGTTTGGATTCCAACACCAACATCTGACCAACCTTTGGTGTGACAATCAAAGTTCCATCAAGCTCGCCAAATACCCATTTCAACATCAGCGTAGAAAACACATCGAGCTACACATGCACTTCATCAGAAAGCTCATTCATGATCAAGTTATTGAAGTGCTCTTTTGCCCTACAGAAAACAAGTTGCAGACATTTTCACAAAGTCTCTTACAGCAGCAAATTTTTCCAAACTTCGATCTATGTTAGGAGTTTAGGAAGTTGTCATTAAGGGGGGATAGGCTCTAATGCCTCCTTCCTTCTCCTGTTGTGTCACTATTGTAAATCCTTCAATCCTATCCCAAGTTTTTCTTAAGGGGGGATGTTAAGATATTTAGACACTTAGGAGTTAGTAAGATCTACTTGGTCTATTGTGTCATTAGGTAAAAGTGTGTTTTCTAGTGTGTTTCTTTAGTATGCATTAGTATGCATTTGTAGTTAGGAAATTCGACAGTCACGATATGTTCCCGACATAGAGTGATCCGACGGTTCATACTCTCCTCGATATTAATGGCCATTGATCCATGGCTTAACACTCGATTGGTCCATGATCTCTATTTAAAGAGAATGGAGGGTCATTTTTCGATGATCGATTGTGAGAAACTCTCTTGTAAACTCTCTCTGTAATCTTTTTCTTTGCATTAATAAACTTCTCCAAGTGGCCGCGTTGGCTGGGGCCGTGGATGTTTAAACCCCCATAGGGATTTTACCATGTGAAAACATCGGTGTGTTGATCTTTGATCTGGTTATGTGAGTGGTTACTGAAGGTGTTCATCCTCTGTTGGAATACCTATGTTGTCGAACAGATTAGGTTATGTGGACGCCACCTGTGTTATAGTATAATTAGTTATCATTCATGAGCTGTTAAGTAAAGGTGATTCTAGTGCAAGGAATTTCTCTTTAAAACTTACCTAATACTATCATAGATCACCCGCCTTTAGCCGATTTAATTTGAACTGTCACTTTTCTTGATTTTTAAAACTTTCGCCTTTCCACCTTGTTTTTCCCCTTTTCTCGGTTGATGTTAGATTGTTTTATAGCAAAGTTGTCAGATGCGTTATTTAGATTTTAACCTATGTTCAAATCCTTATCACCTATTTGCTGAGCCATGCTGGTGTTACTGAGTAATGACTCTAACTAAATCATATTCCCGACTAATAACGATTTGACCATTTATCATCTATTAGCCAATAGTTGAGTTTGACCTACACAAACTTTGTATGGATGACGTGTTGTTGTAACTCTTACTTGATGTGGAATGGTTCTTTGTATCTTGTGTTCAATGTTGAGTTTTTAACCACTGTTCGTAGTAATTACTTCTCTTGGAATTAATATCGACGTGACTACTCCTTTCCTTAGATTAAGTTAAATTATCATATTGATTCATTTAATAGATGCTGAAATTAACCTCTTAGAGTGAATAATTCTATATATCGTTTCCTTTTCATAGTGGAAGTCATAGATGAAATCCAGATTAGTGTGTATGAGTCAACAATAAAAACTAATGGTTAAATATTAAAGGGATATGATGACATTTAAACATATTAGATTAGTAATGGTTGTACTAAGGAATGCTTATTGCAGTCAAATTACACTTTTAGTACATGAGTTCAAAACTATGGATGATCATCAAATTTTATTCTATTATCTCTTCCTCAGTTTTTGGGACAGTCATCACTGAATTGTAAAGATGTCTTACTTATGAATTTAAGTGATTTGTATTAACTATATCTACTGGGTTTGACATCCATTGATAATAAATTATAATTACGACTAATATTTAAGAAGTAAATTATGAATTTATGATAGAAAAATATATACTAAACCTTCAAGTCATAATTTTGTAAATTGCACCTTCTTCACTATTAAAACAATTCACATGTTACTCAATACTAAAGGAGATGTCCCTAGTACCTCTCCCTTAAACTGTTTAAACAAAGGAAATTATTTTGAAAGTCACTTATAGTATTTCCTACATCGATGAATGAAAATCCTTAACTTATATTGCGCTTAAGGAATTCTTAGAAAGAATCTTTTAACCATATAGCTAAAATGTTGATATAAATTGAGATCTTGATCACATTGTGTAAATTTTAAGTATTCTGTTGCAATTTTATTAGAAGAAAACTTAGATATTGGTACTCCAAGAGGGTTTTTACTTGAGAGTCACTACAATTATTTTTAATGAACATTGAATTATTAATTGCTGATATTAATAATTAAAGTAACATTTACATTAAATCCTAGTATTAAGATTATTGAATGATATTCACTAATGAACTGTTAATGACTTCACAAATAACACTCTTGGAAGTGAAGAAGAGTAATAACTCATGCTAATGAGTTATTGCAATAGATTTCTCTAGCGCACTTGGTTTTAAAAAAACAAGCGCAAGTTGTGCAACCTTGATTAAATAAGTTAAGATGCTCACACTTGTTCTCTCCAATGTTTCACTAGAGGAACTTCTAGATTTGGGATTAAACATTTTGTGGTTCTTGACAATGGAAGTTGCTAATGAGTGAATGAAGTTTTATCCTGCTTATGTGTTAAATGGTTTTTAGTTATGTCATGCCAAGTTACTGCTAGAAAGGAAAAAAAAAAACTTACTACTTATTACTTTCGCTTACTCATAATTGTTTAGCTATTGGTGTGTTATTACATAGTGATTGACATAGACTGGTTGGAATCGCATGATGTGATACTTAATTACAAGAAAAAACGGTTAAGTTTGACAGA
The DNA here is from genome assembly GCA_009831015.1 of Picea engelmannii. NCBI lineage: Eukaryota > Viridiplantae > Streptophyta > Pinopsida > Pinales > Pinaceae > Picea > Picea engelmannii. Next base: position 1,164,024 of record ML777746.1, read on the forward strand.
TGATTTGGGACATAGTAGAGTGATTGTAGGAAGAAACCAGGGAGTGTCTTTGAGGTTTATTTATTTCCTACAATTATAGAAAAGTATGTGTTGGGTCGCCAAAGTACCATCTTTTTACCAACCTTTCACTTCACTTTCAATTCACTTTCACTTCACTTTTAACCATATTTCGCTTTCTCATACCCTTACATTAAACCATTTTCATGATTACATGGGTTTTAGACATATTATTTTCCAATGCATCTATTTTAATGTTTTTGAGTGAATTTATGATTAAATATGGTAAAAATGACATGTTTACACTTATATATGAAAGTGGGATGAGTTTCATGATGTTTATAGGTGTATTTGAAGACTCCAACCAAGTTAAACTTGACCATAAAGCCTCAAATTCGAATTTCCTCTTCAACCCTTTGAAGATTTGATTTGGAGATCTACTCAAGTATCTTGGATGGAGATTAATCATGAAAGAGAGAATTGTGCGAGGATTTGTAGAGATATCACTTGATAGGTGTGAGCACATGGTTGTAACCAAATGAGACATTTGTGGATCTAGGAGAGATTTGTGGATCTAAGTTATCTTAATTTTTGTATAAATAGGAGTTCCTCCTCCATTTAAAGAGGAGGACTCTTGGAGCATTGTATCCAACTTATGATGAAATAAGAATCAAGCTTTCTTTTCACATCAATTTCCATTCTCTAGTTTAGATTTAGAATGCTTTAGTTTATCTGTTACTTTGTTCTTAGGAGAATTGAGCTCACTCCAAACAGATCATAGTAGCATTTTCTTCTTGTTCTAATACTTTGAATAGGTTTATATGCTTTATTGTTTTTATTAGAATTATCTTGATGATCTTGATTGTTTATAGGTTATTTGAAACATTCCGAGAAGACCTCCTGAAAGGAGCTAGTGTTTTCATGCCTACAACAACTAAGCCCTTTTAAGTGTATTTATTTTCAATGCATGAGTGTTTACTTGATGATCTTGATTGTTGATAGGTTTTGTGAAACATCTTGAGGGGACCTCCTGAAAGGGAGCTAGTGTTTTTTTTCCTACAACAACTAAGTCTTATTAAGTGGAATGAAAGAGTTAGGATTTGATTGAATTTTCTTAGATTAGAGTTAGGTGCCTACTCCTGCATATATAGTGCATGTGCTTCGTAAGCCTACGAACCTCGGATTGACAAATTAAATGGTTGGGCAATTACTACAACATAATTAAACGACAATATTTTCGCCTAACAGTATGCTCAAGGGGTGTAAGTTATACACCATATGATAGGACTTGTGGTGAGGTGCCTTCTATATGAGACAATAGTTATAAGGATGTTAGTGTTCCTATGAAAACCAAGAATAAGGAAATTCAACTGTAAAGGAAAAATTATGGCTCGAGTGGATCATTTTCTAGATTTTTGTTTAAAGGTTCATTTACCTATGTTATAGATGAGTTACTGTGTCATAGCACAAGACACATATCTTTATCTATACTATTTTATCCCAACTACTCATTGTAAGGCCTCTTCATTGAAAGCTAGGTGTGGGAGTGTGCCCTTAGTTCAATACTTGCATTCCTGGGCTTGTGTGAGCTCTTTCCCATGCCTAACTCAAATTATCAAGATGATCTACTTTGAGACATATACAACTAAAATGTAAATAAACTTGGTTTGTATTCAAATGGATTGTTGAAATTATAAAATTGTAAATGTTGGTGTGCTTGAAATGAATCTATGAACTAGAAATGATCAGTGAGAAATAAAATCCATGGAACATAAACAAGGATTAAACTCAAGACTTAAGGAAATTGTAGATTTTCATTGAAACTGAACTATGTATCAACACATTTTTGGTCCATGTCAAACCCTTTTCAATGTTCAACACACTAGAAAAAAGTGTGCACCTAACTTTCCCGTTGCTTTGTTGCATTACCTTAGCATGAAACCAATGCTTTCCCCATGTGCTTAAACACTTAGCATGACCATTGCGTGCTCTTCAACACACCATTGATCCAACTCTAGCACTTGATCCACATGGCACTAATTCAACATGCAACCTCAATGAAAATTCATCAGTGGACATAAATGATATCTTACTCCTTAGAGGTTTTGGCGCCATTAACCAATTATGTTATCAACATTAAACAAACCAATCGAAGTTCTATTCAAGTGATCATTTTGGACCAAGTTAGTGTACACCCTAGCTTCCTGCTTCCAATGATTCAGGGAGTAATTATCCTTATTCATTTTTCACAAGGTTTACCATTTGACATTGCCTTCATTAATACATTTGATACTCTAGTTGTGCATACATATGTATCATTCATTTGTAAAGGGTTCCATAATTTAGACATTCAAATTTTATTCTTTGTAAGGTAGAAATCATACACTGATTGTCCTACATGACTTGAGTCATAATGATCACCCACAACCCTTAGATCTTTGCCAATTTTGTAGCTTATTATTTATTCTCACAATAATATCTACAATTATAGATCTTTGGTACTTTGGTTTGCATTTTCTAGTTTGGATTGTTTGTTGTCTATTGGTTGGTTCTCTTATGTGTTTGACATGTTTACGCTTGGTTTCTTAAGATCAGCTATGCACTCCTCTAATTTTATTTTTCAATATCAGTGGATGGTCACATATACTCATTAAAGTGCTTATGCACTTCCATTGTTTTATCACTTATCTTTCAACTGTTTGATAGGTCACATATATTATTAAAGTGCTTCTGCACTTCCATTGTTTTATCACTGTTTGTTTTTTTGTATCTGGTGGAATTGACAACTAGGCGAGCTTGTACTTGTGTAACATAGGGTCGATTCCAATCTCTATTACTATAACCTCCACACGTACCCCCTACAGTCCCACACACAGTACACATCTTTGCAAGGTTCAAACCAATGACATCACAAGGAGTGCCTTAACAATGCACTCTATCACCAACTGATCTACACCTTCGGGACCATTGTTTTATCACTTAGCTTTAAAATGTTTGATTGTTTGTTCACAATAATCATTCTCGCTATTACATTTACTGAAAAGGCGATGCTTATTTCCATGTTAAAAAGGTGATTATGCTATTTTTTGGGATTGTAAAGGCAAAGGAAATATCATTGTTTTTGTGTCACTTCCTGATGTTTTTAACATTAGAGTAAAATAATGAATAAAGTAACTTGACAATTGGTTGATGTCATTTATTAACAAAAATAGGCATCTAAAAATATGTTATCATAGACTTAAATATTTTCCTTTTGGTCGTTTAACACTAAACGTGAACAACATTTCTATTGTTGGAACACCATTTTAGGCGTTGTGAATAAAAAATGAAATTTGAAGATTATTTTATATTTTGTTTAAATATAGTTGTGGTAGGTTACTTTCACTTAAATTTTAATTCCTAATGTTTTAAGATATATTATTAAATTAAAAAATGTATCATCTTTAAGATAATTAAGTGTAATATACCACGAAGAAAGGTGCAAGATAACCTGTTCACTATAGAGGTAATTGAATACTTTTGGGTTGCACATACCCTAGTAGGGTTGATATAGGAAATATATTATCTTTTTGGTAAGTTTCTTGTTCCCTTTTGTTATTGAATCTTTCCCTTTTGCACTATGACACTTGTGGAGCATTCTCAATCTTTAAACCTTAACCAAGTGCCAAGTCCTAGTACCTTATGGAAAGATGTGGTGGTAAATCTTCTCAAGAAAGTATATTGGTTGAAGGTCATATCTTTGAGGTTGATGAGACTAGATCTAGTAAGTGCAAGAGGTACTAGGTTAGATCGCTCCTTCTAGGAGATTTATTCAAAGCCAAGTCCAACCATTGACATAGATGTAAGGCTGATCACTTGTGGAGTTACTACCTTACTTGCTCCTCACAATGGGTTACCTTCGCCATCAACTTTAGACACTTTTGAGCATCACTAAAGTTCTACTATGAGTGAGGGTGGTCATAAGTTAATTGTCAAAGGACTTGGGGGTGGTGGCATCGATCTAGTGACAAATCCTAGGGGTGACGGAGGTTTTGAGTAAGTTACACTCAAGGTGTAAATCTCACAAGAAGAAGGTCCGATGTATTAGAGCCCATAAGGAAAAGTTGAATTTTGTATTGGGGAAGGACATTTTCCTGGACAAGATAATGCATTATACAATGTTTTCATTTGATCTGTAAACATGGAACTTATAGCCCATTCCCTTCACCAATACATATACCTTGCATAATTAAAATTTTGTTTTATGTTCTTATACTTATATAGAGATATCAGTATTCAATATGGCTATAAGGCCTCTGTTCTTGATTTATGCTGCACACAAAAAATAGCTAACAAAGTCAATAATAATCATAATTCTCAATTGGTTTCTCTATTATTGTCACCAAGCAAAAAAAAAAGGATTGGTAAGATTGGCTGCACTTCTTTGCTTCAAGGCTTGATTCTTTTGTGTTTGCAATGCTTTGTTTTCAAGAACCAATTGAATGACATATACAACTACTTTGTTTGGGAAAAACTCCCTCGTGGATTCAATTCCATTGCCAATTCCTTCATTCACCTTTCTCTTTTAAAAGTAGGCACATTTATTTGGGTAAAAACATGAAGTAAAAGGTTAAATGGAGTGGTAGAATGCTAAGCACTTATTGTGCAAAAAATGTTGTAGCTCAGTAGTGCCACACTCTTCCAATTGTCTAGGTATGTGCTAGATCTGTCCAAAATCTTATTAAACCCAACAATACACTTGTCATTAGCACCCCAACAACAAAAGATACAAATCTCTATTATAAAGAATTAGTGAGGTGCTCCAACATAAGAAATTATGTTCCAACAACAAACACAATATGTTAGTTGTAAATGTGTTGAACCTGCACATAATAGATCTAGCTAGCAAATGACATACATAATTTGCAGAGAAAATATGAGAAAAGAGAAGCAGGAGAGGAAGAATGGAATAATTCTCATTAACCAAATGAATGAAAATAATTTACACATGATATACTCTATATTACTCAACTAATGCAGACTGGAGGAGAAGACAATGGCCATAGTGGTGGTCTAGAGTGATATGGGAACACACCAATAGTTACAGGAGTAAACTGCCACCTAGTCTAGTCTCTCAGGTAGTTATGGGAGTGAACTGACACCTAGTCTGAGTTAACTAGTCTCTCAGTCTTCAGTTAACTAACTGAAACAAAGTGAAGTGATGAGGATATCAGGGAATCATGAGTAATGCACTAGTATGGTGATGATCCCAAGGACAATGCACATTATATGGTGATGATCCCAATGCTGCATGGTGATAATCCCAATGTGGCATCTAGACTCCACTCAACTGATCAAACTGAAGTGTGAATTGAAGAGAATATTCTCCTAGAGGAATATTCTCCCTAAACTATAGGAGACTATATAATGACTAATAAACATAGGGAAAACCTTAGGAAAAATAAATCCTAGGTGTGTGTGAAGTATCTCCAACATCCCCCTTGAACATCACTATGGTGAAAATAAAGAATGGGTCCCGATAATGAGGTCATGTTAGGTACCCAAATACAAAAGATACACTAAAATAAACAAGGAAAGAGGGAAAAACTCATG
>ML777746.1:1180743-1219671 GCA_009831015.1 Picea engelmannii
GTGGAGAATTCAGATCTACAGAGTTTGAGAGTGGATTTGGGAATTTGGACATCTGGGTTTTCCTTGCAGTTGCCCGATCTATCATTTGGCATATTTCTCGGGATGATTGGACACTTTTGGTAGCAGGGCAGAATTATTCAGGGATTTAGCATTCTAGCAGGATGTGGCACTTTCCAGCTTGGAGGTTGAGCATTAGTACGGCTCATATCTGCTTGATTTAGTCTTCATTGTATATCCAGCCTTGGAGGCTCATTTTGTATTGTCAGGATCATTTTGTAGCAGCTCATATCTATTGTTTGTACGACCATCTGAGGTTTATGCCAGATCGGCCATCTATTGTATTGATCTTACATTGCTCATAATAAAAAGGTCAGATCTTTTCTTGTGCTTCTACATCTTGAATATATTGTGATCTCCATCTGTTGATGAATCTTGTATGCACGTAAAAACTCAATAAATTAGTAGTAGTTAGTGATTCCAAGAAAGAATTTGGCTTGGGATCATTACACTCAGTCTTTAGTTAACTGACTGAAATAGAGTGAAGTGAGGAGGAGATCAAGAAATCATGAGTAATGCACTAGTCTGGTGATGATCCTAAGGAAAATTCACATTACCTGGTGATGATCCCAATGCTGCATGGTGATAATCCCAATGTGGCATCTAGACTCCACTCAATTGATCAAACTGAAGTGTGAATTGAAGAGAATATTCTCCTAGAGGAATGTTCTCCATAAACTATAGGAGACTGGATAATGACTAATAAACATAGGGAAAAAAATAGGAAAAATAAATCCTAGGTGTGTGCGAAGTATCTCCAACATTAGTCTAGCAAATAAAGATATCTATATAGATTAGAATATTGAAACACATTGGGTCTATCCCACTTTAGGCCAACAATGTTTATCATAATGCTACCGAATTTCTTTGCAGTGTTTGGGAAACCAAGAACTCAATTGAATCAAACAATACATGTTCTTATCATTGACATGTACACAGGATTCAAATTAGCTTTCATCACAATTATTATACAACTCACAATGCCTTCACAAGTTTCTTATGCTTTTAATTGAAATCCAATCCAACTTATACTCTATTGATTGAACATAAATGAGATGGCACTTAGGTATCACATACTTGGGATGGAAATGTATTTAACACATATGAGATAGCCATTCACTAAAACATGATCAATATAATAATGAATTAAACCATATATATATGAAATAACTTAACTTTGTTTCATACAAAAAGAGATTCAAAAAATTCCAAAATGTGGGAACGAAAAGAGTTAAGAGAAGGTTACAATTCCATTGGTCATTTCCCACAAGGACAAAACCACTACCCAATTCTATATCCAATGAATATGCAAGCATACAACCAAAACTCACCATGCCCAACCTTCAGCTCATGTGACTCCAAGGAACAAAACATAGTTAGCATCACAAGGAGCAATACAATCACAAGATGTTAACATCACCGTTGAAATTTTCATGCTTCAGTTCTTTCATGTTTGCATTACTTTGTTCTCAAGAGCCAATTGAACGACACACTCATACCTACTATGTTTGGGAAAAACTCCCTCATGGATTCAATCCCATTTCCAATTCCTTCATTCCGTTTCACTTTTAAAAGAAGACACATTTAGTTGGATACAAACATGAAGTAAAAGGTTAAATTGAGTGATAGAATGCTAAGTTCTTATTGTGGAAAACATGTTGTAGCTCAACAATATTATGCTCATCCAATTGTCTAGATATGTTCTATATCTATTTAAAAGCTTATTAATCCCAACAATACACTTGTCATTACCACCCTAACAACAACAAATACAAGGATCTAGTATAAACAATTAGTGAGGTTCTCTAGCATAAGAAATTCTAATCCAACAAAAAACACAATATGTAACTCCATCAAATAGATATATCTATATATATTAGAATGCTTAGGATCTACTCAATGTCTATGCTCCCAAAAGTGAAGCACATATGGCTCCATTCCAATTCATGCCAACATTCTTTATCATAATGCTACTAGCTTTCTTTGCAATGTTTGGAAAGACAAGACTCACTTAGCTCAATGAAACAATACATGTTCTTATCATTGACATGTGCACATGCTCGAAATTGGCTTTCATCGATAATTATAATACAATTCATAATACCTTCATTGTTAGGGTCCTAACCCGCACATAGGTAGATTCATATATTCGGATGTAATAAAGGTCAATATTAATAAGGCCTTTCAATAAAATAGAATAAGGCGGATGTAAGAAGACCTAATAGAAGCTTCCACTTCTAGAAGGATCTTCCTCTAGATGCTTCTCTTGATAGACATATTTAGTATAAATAAGGGTCGAGGGTATGAAAACCCTAACTGGGAGATTATTGTAACAGAGCGCTGCTCGATTGGAGGTTTCCCCCTCGAAGAGGCCTGTGAACATTGCTTTCTGAATCAAAGTGCTATTTCTATTGTTGTTCTTATATCATTTATGTGTTATTATGGATATTATGCTGTATATATTACTGTTATTCTACCATTTCTAGCATTTTATTTCTGTTCTGCATATTTTATATATCTGGTATCTTTCAAGTGGTATCATAGCACTTTTCTTGGTAGAAATTGTGGGAATTTTTTTTCCAAGGTAGAGACATATTCCGACATCTTTAAAACACAAAGATCTGTCGTTACGCAGGAAATACAAGTGGTTCTTAAGCGCACATCTGTTGGCCACCCTTGTAACCCCTGTTGGTACCCCTTCAAGTGGTAGTGCATCAGACAACACCTGTGTATGGATCGGCCTAGATTTCCCAAAGCCCTCTTTAGATAAACCTATCGGCCGCCAGACTACTATAGTGTCACCGAGAAAAACACTCGGGAAGATACTCTCTAGTACCTAGGTAGTCGGGTAGTACGGCTAAGGGTACGGTCTATCCTCCTTAGTTAGTGCCCTGAGATATTGGTCCGAGTACTACTGTTGGACCCCACACGTATATCATAGAGCTATAGCACAGGGCAAACCCTTGTCTGTAGAACCCTTGAATACCTAACCCTTGGGGGATAGAAACATAAACAAATTAAAAACAGACCAGATCTATTGCCGTGCAACTGTGTTCGGGTTTCCAAGTAAATACACATCTCTTTATGGTTAAGCATTTGGGGATTTCATCACTGTAGTATTCTTCAGACCAGAGTATAACTCCGCAGGTGTAAAAAAAAATAAGTCAAAAAAAGTCTGGATATTTTTTCACCATTATTTGAGACCTATTCCATTGGATTCATCTCTTCGCCCTTATCACTTTCATCCATATCATTTTTCGAAAATTTTTTTGAGCCTGCCCGCCCCTTTTTAGTTCACCCATCCTCATGGCCCATACCCGTAGCCAAGACCTGGAAGCTCGCTTCAACACCATGCAATCTGGTTTCCTAGAAACCCAAAAAGAAGTGAAACAACTCAGTGCTACTATTGCCTCCATCGATTTGTCCATCAATGCTACCATAAATACAACCATGCAGTCCTCAATGGAGGAAGTCAAACAAGAACTGACCACCCAACTTGAATCTGTATTTGCATCACTCTGCACCAAACTGAAGATCCCTACAGATGACCATTTCTCTGAAGCACATCCAAAGAATGAAGGTGAAACTTCCTCCCATTCCCATACCTTTCAGTCCCATCACTTTCAACGTGACATACACCTTCAGCGGGTGGACGTGACCAAATTTGATGGCTCGGACCCCACTGGTTGGGTAACCCAAATGGAACATTATTTCTCTTTAGATGGAATTACCAATGACTTGGCCAAACTTCTGTATGGTGTTCTCCATCTAGATCAAGAACGTTGGCAATGGTGGCAATGGAGAAAAACTTCCCGTCAAGGGTATATTGCTTGGACCCAATTTGTGACTGAGCTTTATGAACGCTTTGACATGGACACCAACCATTTGGGCCGTTTGACAAAGTCGAAACAATCTGGAACAGTAGAAGACTTCATATCTGCCTTTAAACGCCTGGATTTTTGAACAGAGGGCATGACTGATGCTTTCTTTCGAGAGTGTTTTATTAGTGGCCTCAAGGAGGAGATTCAGGCCCATGTCCTCATGGCTCGACCCTCGACTTGGGTGGAGGCTACTAAAATAGATAAAGAAGCACAAAAGGTTGTATCATCTCAAAACCGAAAACCCTCCTTTATCCCTCTCCCTAAACCCATCACTCCCACTACTCCCTTTGCCCCATTAAAAATCCAAAAATTGACCAGGGCTGAAATAGATGAACGCCAACTCAAAGGCCTTTGTTATAATTGTGATGACAAATATTTCTCGGGCCACAAGTGTAAGGAACAAAATATTTTTATGGCCATCTCTGAGGATATTTCAGAAGAGGATGTTGACACTCCCCTTGTGTCGGAGTCACCTGAAATCATGGACATAACCTCTCCCTCAGACCCTCCCGAAGTAGAACCCGTCATTTCCCTCAATGCTCTCACTGGTTTTCTCGCTCCCCAAACCCTCAAGTTAATCAGTTACATCAAGCATCGGAAGGTCATCATTCTGGTTGATAGTGGAAGCACCCATAATTTTATTCATCATCGCATTGCCCAAGAAACTCATTTCTACATCCATGCTGTCAATAATTTCCAAATCATGATTGCCAATGGTGGTTCCATGAAATGTGGAGGGCGCTGTGAAAATGTGCGTCTCCAAATCGGTGAATAACACCTAAAATCCCATATGTTTGCTATCAACATGGGTGGTTGTGACATTGTGTTGGGGGCAGACTGACTAAGAACTTTGGGTCCCATTCTCATGGATTTTAAGGCATTAACCATGAAATTCGACCAGGAAGGCCACCGATACAAATTCCAAGGCATCACTGCTGGTTCACCTGAGGTCATTAGTTCCCATCGCATGGAAAATCTGCTCAAAAAAGGTCATTCTGGTGTCATTTCCCAACTCCATTCCATTCAAGCAACATAAACAACCCCGGTGCCACATGACCTCCAAGCTCTCCTTTCTAAACATCAAATGGTATTTTACACTCCCTAAGGCCTCCCTCCTTCCCATGGTGTTCATGATCATTCCATTCCCCTTGTACTCGGAAGCCTTCCTCCCAATATCCGTCCATATCACCACCCCTTCTCACAAAAAAATGAAATTGAGAAAATGGTCCAGGAACTCCTTAATGCAGGCGTTATCCGCCCTAGTACGAGCCCTTACTCTTATTCTGTAGTCATGGTCTTGAAGAAATAATGTTCTTGGAGAATGTGTCATGACTTCCGTGCCCTCAACAAACTGACCATTAAAGACAAATTCCCCATTCCTGTCATTGATGACCTCCTGGATGAATTGAGTGGCGCCCAATTCTTTACTAAACTTGATCTTCGCTCGGGCTATCACCATATACGTATGAAAGAGGCGGACATTCCCAAGACATGCTTTCACACTCATGAGGGCCACTATGAGTTTTTGGTCATGCCCTTTGGCTTGTGTAATGCTCCCTCCACCTTCCAAAGCCTCATGAATCATGTCTTCCGTCCCTTTCTCCGTCATTTTGTCTTATTTTTCTTTGATGATATCCTCATCTATAGAAAAACCTGAACCGACCATCTTACTCATGTGGATCAAGTTCTCCATCTCCTCTCCCAACACCAACTTTTCCTGAAATAGTCTAATTGTAATTTTGGTGCCTCAGAAGTAGAATACTTGGGTCATCTAGTTGGCAAGGATGGCGTCAGGGTGGATCTGAAAAAGATTGAAGCTATGCAAGACACCCAAAGACTCTCAAAAGATTGCGTGTATTTCTAGGCTTAACAGGGTATTATCGCAAGTTTGTTAAGAACTATGGAAAGATTGAAGCACCTCTCACTGCTCTCCTAAAAAAGAACCCTTTAACTTGGACTCCAGCCGCTACTCAAGCTTTTCAAACCTTGAATATGACCATGTGCACCACTCTGGTTCTGGCCCTTCCTAATTTCACAAAGACCTTTATGTTGGAATGTGATGCCTCAGGGAAAGGAATCGACGCTGCCCTTATGCAAGAGGGTCAACCTTTGGACTTCACCAACAAGCAACTGTCTGAAAGGAATCTGAGCAAACCCATTTATGAAAAGGAAATGTTGGCTATTCTGCATGCCGTTGAGCTGTGGCGCCCTTATCTCTTGGGGCAATGCTTCCAAATCAAGACCGACCATCAAATCCTTAAGTACTTTATGGAACAACGCATTTCCTCCCAGGAGCAACAAAAATGGGTGACTAAGCTCTTTGGTTATGATTATGAGATCATTTACAAGAAGGGAAAAGACAATGTAGTGGCGGATGCACTGTCCCAGAAATATGAAGGAGAAGGATCCCTTTTTTCTCTTTCCTTCATTGTACCCGATTGGCTCCAAGCTGTGCGCCAGGAATGGCTTCAAGATCCAAAAAGTTCACATCTGATCCAACAATTACAGAGCAAGGCTCTGGCTCCCCCAGGGTACTCTTGGCTCCAGGATGAGCTTCGATACAAAGGCTGTTTGTATTTAAGTAAACAATCAAAGCTTAAACCCACAGTGATTTTTGAGCTTCATGCTACACCCACAGAGGGGCAATCAGGGTTCACCAAAACATATGACAGAGTCAAACGTTCTTTTTCCAGGATGGTATGAAACATGACATCCATAATTTTGTAGATAAATGTGAGGCATGTCAACGCAACAAGGGAGAAACAGTCAAATATCTGGGCACACTACAACTACTTCCAATTCCACCGACTATTTGGAAAGATATCTCTATGGACTTTATTACCGGCTTACCCAAATCAGGGAATAAATCAGTCATAATGGTGGTTGTGGATCACCTTTCCAAGTATTCTCATTTCTATGCTCTTCAACACCCATTTACTGCATCCATAGTGGCTCAACTTTTCATGGACTAGGTCTTCAAGCTTCATGGCATGCCACACTCTATTGTTTCTGACCGTGACCCAACTTTCACAAGCAATTTTTGGCAAGAACTGTTTAAGCTCCAGGGCACCCAATTGCATCTCAACAAAACTTATCATCCCTAGACTGATGGTCAAATGGAAGTTGTCAACAAGTGTTTGGAAACATATCTAAGGTGTTTTTATTCTGAAAAACAACATCATTGGGTTCAATGGATACCCCTATCCGAATGGTGGTACAACACTTCCTACCATACAACTACTCGCATGACTCCTTTTGAAGCAGTATATGGACAGAAGCCACCTTCATTTCTCTCATACTTACCGGGTACCTCGAAGGTCCAGGCGGTTGACCAAACACTTATAGTTCGAGAGGATATTCTTCATACCCTTAAAGAGAACTTGGTCATGGCACAAAATCGCATGAAGCAACAAGCATATCAAGGTCGCTCTGAACGTCAATTTGTAGAAGGGGATTAGATGTTTTTGCGACTGCAACCATACAAGCAAACTTCCCTCAAGGCTGAGCATTGTCATAAGCTAGCACCCAAATTTTATGGTCCTTATATAGTTCTCAAATGTGTGGGACAAGTCACATATCAGTTAGCTTTGCCGAGTCAGTCGAAGCTACATCCAATTTTCCATGTTTCATGCTTAAAGAAGGTGATTGGAACTCGGTGCCAAATTCAAACCAACCTTCCTAAGTTAGCTGAAGAAGGATCCATTTGGATACAAACAGAAGCAGTTTTGGACCAACGTGAGTGTCGCCTGCGTCAGCGAACCATCAAGGAAGTGCTAGTCCAATGGAAAGATACGAATCTAGCAGATGCCACTTGGGAACCAACTACCATTCTGCAGTAGTTTCCTCATCTCAAGCCTTGAGGACAAGGCTATTTTTAAGGGGGAAGACATGTTAGGGTCCTAACCTGCACATAGGTGGATTAATATATTCGGATGTAATAAAGGTCAATATTAATAAGGCCTTTCAATAAAATAGAATAAGGCGGATGTAAGAAGACCTAATAGAATCTTCCGCTTCTAGAAGGATCTTCCTCTAGATGCTTCTCTTGATAGACATATTTAGTATAAATAAGGGTCGAGGGTATGAAAACCCTAGCTGGGAGATTATTGTAACAGAGCGCTGCTCGATTGGAGGTTTCCCCCTCGAAGAGGCCTATGAACATTGCTTTCTGAATCAAAGTGTTATTTCTGTTGTTGTTTTTATATCATTTCTGTGTTATTGTGGAGATTATGTTGGATATATTACTATTATTCTGCCATTTCTAGCATTTTATTTCTATTCTGCATATTTATTATATCTGGTATCTGGCATTCATAAGTTTTCTATGGTTTTAATTGAACTCCAATCCAAATTATACTCTATTAATTGAACATAAATGAGATGGCACTTAGGTAACACATACTTGGGATGGAAATGGATTTAACACATGATATGGTCATTCACTAAAACATGAAAAAGATAATGATGAATTAAACCATATATGTGAAATGGCTTAACCTTGATACATCCAAAAGGAGATGCATAAAATGCCAAAATGTGGGAATGAAAAGAGTTAAGAGAATTTTACAATTTGTTGGGCCCTAGTTATGGAAGAAAGCGAAGATTACAGATGAAATACAAAGTGTGAACTGCATGGAAGGTACATGGATTGATATCAGGTCGAAGTGGTCAAAGAAGAAGAAAATAAGGAGTGAAGTAAGGGAAAACAAGCCATTGGACGAGAATATCAAGGAAAACAGATCAACAAGGAGGACGGATCGTGGACAACTCAGCAAGAGAAAATATCCACCAATGGATGCTTTGGAGAAACTCGCGGGAAATATGGAAAGACAGGTTGGCGAATCCCGAAAAACACGGGTCAAAGTGGATCTATGGTTTTGGTATCTAGGGTTTTAACACCTACTTTTCAACATAAGGTTGTTCGAAAGCTATTGTAATGTATAAATAAGGACCTATATGAGAGAAGAGGGGTTCTTGGTTGTTCCTCATAGTTGTTGGTTGTTGGTTTTGAGTTTGAGAGTGAATATTGTTGTAAGGGAGAGAAGTGTTGTGTGTGAGAGCACTCTTGTGTGTAAGATCTTCAGCTGGGTGCAAAGATCAACCCTACAGCTGGGTGCGCAGGGAGGGGAGAGAAGAGGAGAAAGAGAGAGAGAAAGAGAGAGAGAGATCTGCAAGCTAAGAGCACAAATAGAACTGTATGTTTTCCTATAATATCAAGAAACATAGTTCTGTTGACGTAGCCCTAGGGAGAGGGTGAACCATGTGTATATTGTTGTTCTGTGTGATTGATGTTGTGTTCTTCTTCCTTTTTTTATTCTGTTATTGCATCATTGTGTTATATTTGAGACATAGCTTGCGCAGTATGCTTAAAGGAGATAAAGAATAACTAGGTTTCTGTGTGTTTTTGCCTTGGATTCACTTTGTATTTCCTCTGGTTGTAGACACCTATGTCCTGCAACCCCCTATTTCTACTTTGGGTGAGATTGCATCTGCTTTGCAGGTGTTTTTGAAAGGGCTAATAGTTAGGGCTTGTTGGTGCACTGTTAGAGCTGAACCCTGGGTCTACCCCTATGCCAACAAATGGTTTCATTGCTGGGACCGAGATGTTCTTGAGGGAAGGTCAAGGTGGTTTCCATAAAAGATAGAGATTCAAAAGTGGATAGAAGAACAAGAAAAGGACTTCGCAGAAGCTCATAACAAGAATCCTAATCTTAGTATAGAAGACTTGTTGGGAAAGTATATCTTTACTAATATACACGAGATATTCTTTGGAGGAATTCACAAGGAGCTATACGAGTGGCTAGCCAGATTAGTAAATACCCAGTTTGAGATTAGATCTAGACCATCTATGGTTTGGATGTTAGTGCTGATCAAGAAGATCAAGAGAGTTGATAACGCCATGTCAAGAGAAACAAATCACTGGTTTGATAGCACCATTGGAGGGTATATTACCGAGTTTTCTATTGACAGAGTAGAGTCATATAGCCAAGCAGAAATATATTTCTTTAAGGGACCTAGAGGATTTTTTTTACAGTTTTTGAAGTTGAAGATCAAGATGCTATTGCATGAGAAGAACATATTGAAGATACAATAGTTGGTTGGATTGAAAAGCTAATGTTCAAGAATTTAGACAACGATAATGAAACAGAGGTTGGACATACACACAGTGGGAAGGCCTTCAAAGAAGTTCCTCTGGTGAACCAGTTTGAGCAGAATTGCTAACCACTACTACATTACGAAGGGTTCTACAGTGGAGAAGAAGATCTATTGAACAAAGAACATTCAGAGTCTGCTAGGGAAGAGAAAGGTAAGACTGAAGAACCTTGTTGAGAAGAACCATAAACTTCAGGAACTGCGTAGACTATTGAAGTAAGTACTATTACTCCTCCTGTTGTTTTAGTAGCATTAAGTAACCAGAGTAGCTAGAGTTACTAGAGCACTCAAAGCACTGTTTCCAACAGTTCAACACATACTCAGTCGAGAAACCTAGGAAGATCTATGGCGGATGAAATGAGGCTACCTATCTTTAGGGGAGACAGATCTGAAGATCTTGATCAACACTGGTCTCTATGTGAAGCCATATGGAGTATTAAGCAAGTCAATGGTGAAGCTGTTAAGAGAGCTCAGTTTAGTACTACCTTAAGAGACTGCGCACTAAGCTGGTACATGAAGTTTATAAGAGGAGTTTCACAACCTAAACCGCTAAATGACATCAATACTGCGTTGAGTGCAGAATTCAAGAAACCCAAGTTGGAGTCACAATGCATTACAAAACTGAAAGAAATCAAGTAGCGAGTAGCTGGAACTATTTGAGAGTTTGATCAAAGGTTTAAAACCTTGACAGGCCGGTTGAGTTTTCAGATTCTAGATGAAAAGAACAATGAACGGTTCATTGCTGCCCTCTTACCACACATCAGAGTCCCTCTGATGCAACATAAGGTTTCTTAGCAAACTGAGGTGATGGAGATCGCCATGAAACTAGAATCAACCCTTATGGGAGAATCCAACTCAGTTATGAGTCAAACCTTGAGTCAATTAACTAGCTTATCTATACAGGTCGAAGATATGAAGAAAGACAAGGGAAAAGATAAAAGAGAAGACATATGGTGTATCAGATGCAAGTTAGAAGGCCATGATAAGGAGCACCTTCCCCTATTTCATGAATACTTTGTCTATGGAGCTCCGAGCCCTTTGAAGTAGGTTACTCTACCTTGGTGCGAGGCATGTAGAAATAGACATTGCCCCGATGAATGTTATTACATGCAAAAATATGTTCAAACACCTACAAATATTTACTACACATTCTATAAATCCATGGGGCATGATGAGAAGGACTATAGGGCTTATGATATCTTGCATGAAAGGTCAAGGGATACATATAGGATTCAAGGAGAGATGCAGCAAGAGGGAAATACTACGCAGTTTAAGTCTCCAGTAAAAGGAAACTTCAACCCTCGTGGTGGATTCATAGGAAGAGGACAAGGATGAGGCATGGGTCAAGGAATAGGTTAGATCATTTGTTATAACTGTGCACAACCAGGTCACTTGGAAAGGGACTGTCAGAACCCTTGTACCACTTGCAACTACTGCAACTCATTTAAACATGTCATTGAAGATTGTCCTGCGCTGTTAGCCAAACTTCAGGAGAAATGATGAGGAAACCAACAAGTACAAATAATCTCAGTAGAACCTTGTGGAGAGTATCCTAGATTCATTGTTATCACTAGAGGCGACACTGTTACAAGAGAAGATAGAGTGACCCCAGGAAATACTACAGAAGAGTTAAGGGTTAGAAACGATGCAGAGAAGACACAAGATTTTGATCCAAGGAAAGAAAAACAGACATTTGAAAAGGAAAGAAAAGAGTTTGGAAGAGATTAGGCTTCTTCATCAAGGACACAACCTGAAATGAGAGAATGTGGAATGCCTCTGGCATTTGATCAGTTTTCTTCACCCAGAGAAGGAAAAGTGGTAAGCAAGCTTATGGAATTCTTATGTACCTGCATACATTTGATTAAGGATGAAAGAGCTGTACAAGAGCTACAAAATTTGATTCTACAATATGAGATAGGCATGGTAGTTCCCTTACTGAATAGAGAAGTACATCAATTATCTATAAAGAGAAGGAAAAATAAGGAACTACACCTTAATGCTCAGATTGGGGATTATGATATAGATTATGTGGTCCTTGACTTAGGATCATAAGTCAATGTTATGACGAAGCAGACCTGGGCACTGATGGGAAAACCTAAGTTGATTTATTCCCCTATCAGGCTCAGGATGGCTAATCAACAAGTAGTAATCCCCTTTGGAAGGCTGGAGCATGTCCCCATGGACATCGACGGGGTAAGAACATTTGTAGACTTTGAAGTAATTGAGATAGTTGATGATAACTGTCCTTATCCTGCGCTGTTAGGAATTGATTGGGATTTCAATAATTCTACTGTTGTTGACTTTAAGAAAATAAGAATGACATTTGAAGGTGATGGCCTTAGGGTCATTACACCTCTCGATCCTAATGAAGGTAGAATATACACAAAACCCATCAGAGAAGAAGACTGTGCATACAAGATAGAGAATATATATAAATTGTCCGCGAGACAACATGATTACATTAATCCTACAACAGATGGGAATTTAAGTCGGCGAAGTGAAAACACATGATCATCATATTCGGAAGAAGCACTAGAGAAGTGGCAGAATAAAATGTATGAAGTTTCTACGAGGAGATGTGCTAGATTGACTAGGGAAGTTCGCTGGAATTGCACAAAGGTCAATAACTTGCCCACATTTGATGGTCTAAATAATTTAGAAATGTTCTTATTAGAATTTGAAGAAATTGTACCAGTACAACAGAGACTGCTGTCACTGTATGAGACCTTGAAAGCAACACCAGCGAGATGGTGGGGGACACACAAGAAGAACATCACAGACAGGGTGAAATGTTACACTTTGAATACAATGCACTTCTTAGAAAAAGTAGAAGGATGCAAAGTTAGATACATAGGTCAAAGCTTCCCTAAAGACCATGTGTGAATTTGTGAGGAATACTGGAGCAACATTCCTCAAGATCAATGGGTGCATAAATTCATTAACACTTTGGACACAACCCCTATCAATTGGTAT
Organism: Picea engelmannii; assembly: GCA_009831015.1. NCBI lineage: Eukaryota > Viridiplantae > Streptophyta > Pinopsida > Pinales > Pinaceae > Picea > Picea engelmannii. Next base: position 1,193,808 of record ML777746.1, read on the forward strand.
CTTCAAGCAGAACTATGCCTCACCATTGCAGATTGGTACAGTATGACTTAGAACTTTGTAGCTACATTTTTATTTGAAAGTCAACACCCTACAATAGATCGGTCTTTACAATTTATACAACATAAAATATTTGAGGAGGAACCTAACCTCCCTCTGGAGCAAGATGAGGATGAATGGACTGCACCTCTTCAGAAATTGTAGGGCTGTTACAATATCAATGCTGATGAAGACGATGCTCCTAGGAAGGTGAACATCACAGAAACAGAAGGACAGAGAGACATAGAAAGACCGAGATTCAAACTATATTTCATTGGACAACCAATCAAAATCAAGAAATTTAACATTGGGACAAAGCAAGCACCTAAGCTAACAAACATAGGAGATTATTGGGACAATGCCACCATTGATAAGATCACATAATTACTGCATGAATATCAAGACTTGTTTCCAACCAAGTTCACTGATATGAAGGGAATTAAAGGGCCCATGGGATAAATCAAGATTCCCATGAAACCAGATGCAAGGCTAGTCAAGCAAAGACCCTACAGATTGAATCCAAAATATAAGTAGAAAGTCAAGATTGAATTAGATAGAATGCTGGAAGAAGGAATCATAGAACTTGCTGAAGAGTCAGAATGGATTACCCCTATGGTGGTTCAGGATAAGAAAACATGAGAGATCAGAATCTGTGTAGACTTGAGGAAACTAAATGATGCATGTTTACATGATCCATTCCCTACACCATTTACTGACAAAGTGTTAGATAATGTAGGAGGTCAAGAAGTTTACTCCTTCACAGATGGATTTTAACTGAAATCACCAGATAAGGATTGCTAAGGAAGATCACCATAAGACCACATTTGCAACAGAATGGGGATCCTACCAGTACACAGTGATGCCTTTTGGATTGAATAATGCAACAACCATCTTTTCTAGGGTGGTGGTCGAAGCATTCAAGTAATTTCTAGATAAATTTTTGGAAGCATATTTTGATGATTGGACTATTTTTAGCTTGTTGAAAAATCATATTGAATGTTTAAGACTAATGTTGGATAAGTACAGGCAATTCCAGATTGCCCTGAACCTGAATAAGTGAATCTTATTTTCACCCTTTGAAGTGATGCTAGGTCATATTTTGTGTAAGCAGGGGTTGCTGGTAGATCCTTCCAAGTTTGCCATCATTGATGATCTACCCCCTCCTACTTCAGTAAGAAAGCTGCGCACTGTGATGGGACATACTGGGTACTACAGGAAGTTCATCAAGGGATATGCACAAATTACAACACCCATGGAGAATATTTTAAAGAAATATTGTCAGTTTCAATGGTCTGAGGAATGTCAGTAGAGCTTCAACACACTGAAACAAAAAATGGTCACGACGCCTATTCTGGTTTTCCCAGATTGGAGCAAGGAATTCCATGTGCATGTTGATGCATCTTTATTGTATTAGGAGTAGTGTTAGAACAACCCATAGCATGAGATATCGACCATCCATTAGCCTTTTCTAGCAAGAATCTCTCTACAACTGAGATAAATTACACCACCACTGAGAGAGAAGGTTTAGCCATGGTATATGTGTTGCAGAAGTTTCGTCACTACTTGTTGGGAGGACACTTTAAGATGTTCACTGATCACTATGTGTTGAAATACCTAGTCAACAAGCCAGTGTTGGGGGGAAGGATATGTAGATGGCTTCTGTTATTTCAGGAATATGATTTTGAAATTGCGGTAAATCCAGGGAGAATGAACAAGGGACCTGATCACTTGTCTAGGTTGGCACATGGAGAGGAACCTACTAGCTTGGAGGATACACTAACATATTCACATTTACTGTCCATCAGAAAGGTTGATGATCACTTCGCCGAGATATTCCAGTTCCCATCAACAATAATGGCACCTCGCGACTATACAGTCACCTAGAAGAAACAACTGGTAGTTCATGCTGCAAACTTTTCACTTATAGATGGACAACTATATAATATGGGACTTGATGAGATTTTTAGGAGATGTGTTATGGAGACAAAAAGACCACTTATTTTGGCAGAAGTACATGAAGGCATCGCAGGAGGACACTATGCAGGGAAAGAAACAACACAGAACATTCTTAGAGATGGCCTTTGGTGGCCCACTTTACACAAATATGCTAAGGAATACTATAAAGCCTGCAATGTATGCCAACGAGTTGGGAAACCTTGTAGAAGGGATGACATTCCTTTAACACCTCAGCTAACCTTAAAAGCATTTGAGAAATGGGCCATTGATTTCGTGGGACCTATCAATCCACCAGGGAAGCGCACATGAGCTCGATATATAATCATTGTGACAAAATATTTGACCAGATGGGAAGAAGCAAGAGAAGTTAAGGAATGCAGTGCAACTACAACTGCACGATTCATATTTGATGATATCATAACAAGGTTTGGATGCCCAGATATACTTATGAGTGATCAAGGTACACATTTTATTAATAAAACCATTGAAGCCTTGACTCAAGAGTTTGAATTTCATCACCAGAAGAGCACTCCACACCACCCGCAGACGAATGGTATAGTTGAAGATTTCAACAAGATCTTGGAGACAACACTGATGAAGATTTACAGTGTCAACATAGATGATTGGGATTTGAGAGTACTAGCAGTGTTATAGGCCTATAGAACCACTTGCAAGAAGTTGAACACACATAATTCCTTGAAGTTGTTTTATGGTCTAGAAGCAGTAGTACCTATGGAATATTTAGTTCCTAGCTTAAGGATTGCAACATTTACAGACATGGATGACACTGGCATTGTTCAAAAAAGGCTTGTGCAGTTGGTAGAAATCGAGGAAGACATGTTTATTACAAAATTCCATCAACAGGTACAGAAGGAACGAGAGAAGGATTACCATGATAGACACATTGAGAAGAACAAATTTAAGGAAGGAGATATGGTATCGATATATGAAAACAAGTTCATGAAACATCCAGGGAAGTTTAGGACACATTGGCTGGGGCCATACGAGGTGGTCTATGTTAAAGAAGGAGGATATGCGTCGTTGAATACCTTGAATGGAGAATGGAAGGAAGGTTTAGTGAATGGGATCCGATTGAAATTGTACTATGAAAACCAACTAACTCACATATCTCAGTAAAAGAAAAAATAAAAAGGTCCAGGTACCAGGTGCAGTTGAAACTGGGTACCATAAACAGAAAATATAGTCTACACACAGTGGGAAGGGACAGAGAAGAACACATAGGCTGCACTATGCAGTCTAAAGTTGAAGTGAAACATAAGGTTCAAACCTACAGTGCCTTAGGACGAGTCACATGTGAGTGTTGGGGGCTTGTTGGGCCCTGCTTATGGAAGAAAGAGAAGATTACAGAGGAAAGACAAAGTGAAAACTGTGCGGAAGGTACATGGACTAAGATCAAGTCAAAGTGGTCAAAGAAGCAGAAAATAAGGAGAGAAGTAAGGGAAAAAAAGTCGTTGGATGATAAGATCAAGGAAAACAGATCAACAAGGAGGACAGATCGTGGACAAATCAACAAGCGGAAAAATCCACCAATGGATGCTTTGGAGCACCTCCCGGGAAAGATGGAAAGACAGGCCGACGAAGCCCAAAAAATGCGGGTCAAAATGGACCTAGTGTATTAGACACCTAGGGTTTTGGTATCTATAGTTTTGACACCTAGGTTTCAACCTAAGGTTGTCCGAAATGTATTGTAATGTATAAATAAGGACCTAGATGAGAGAAGAGGGGTTCCTGGTTGTTCCTCATAAATGTTGGTTGTTGGTTTTCAGTTTGAGAGTGACTATTATTGTAAGGGAGAGAAGTGATGTGTGTGAGAGAAATTTGGTGTGTAATATCTTCAGCTGAGTGTGAAGATCAACCCTACAACTAGGTGTGCAGGGGGGGGAGAGAAGAGGAGAAAGAGAGAGAGAAAGAGAGAGAGAAAAAGAGAGAGAAAGAGAGAGAGAAAGAGAGAGAGAAAGAGAGAGAGAGAGATCTGCAAGCTAAGAGTGCATATATAACTGTATAGTTTCTTATAATATCAAGAGACACAATTCTGTGGACGTAGCACTAGGGAGAGGGTGAACCACATATATCTTGTTGTTCTGTGTGATTGATGTTGTGTTATTCTGCCTTCTGTTATTCTGTTATTGCATCATTGTGTTAGATCTGAGACATAGCTTTCACAGTAGGCTTAAAGGAGATTACGCATAACTAGGTTGTTGTGTGTTGTTGCCTTGTATCCACTTTGTAATTCCTCTGGTTGTAGACACCTATGTCATGCAACCCCCTATTTCGACTTCGGGTGAGACTGCATCTGCTTCGCAGGTGTTGCCGAAAGGGCCAGTAGTTAGGTCTTGTTGGTGCACTGTTAGAGCTGAACCTTGGGTTTGCCCCTGTGCCAACACAATTCCATTGGACATTTTCCATAAGGCACAACCCACTACCTAGTTATTTGTCCAATGAATATGAAATCATCCAACTAACTCTCACATGCTCAACCTTCAACTCATGTGACCCAGAGAATAGAGGGAAACAAACCCATAGTGAAACAAACCCATAGTGCAACAAACCCATGCTATGTACGAATTGTATGGCTTACGCATGACCCCTTCATAGCCTTCGATGTTTTGCTGGTTATGAGAATCACTCCCTTGAGGGAATATGATATCAAAATTAAAGATATTGTAGGTGGTTTGGCTGCCAATGCTTCAACATTCCTGAATTCCCTCAAACTTCATATGCAAAATTAAAAATTAAGATAATTAATTGCAACAACTAGTTTCTAATGGCCACTGATATTCGAGTGCAACGAGAATGAACGAAGGTGATTTCAGAGCTATTGTCTTTGACAGAGTATTCATGAAAAATAAATTTATGAGCACATATAGTGTATTATAGTGGAATTTCTTCATCATAAATGTCAGTTCAATCATTAGCAACATTTTAAACAAAAAGAAATCACTGATAACTCAAGCACAACAATTAATACAACTATTGATAAAAAAACATCAAATAAAGATATAGTGTTTACCCTAGAAACCCGAATGGGAAAACTAGCATTCAATGGTTGCTCAATGCTCTTATTCCGAAAATATCTAGTTACAATGAAATTCATGGCTCTTTGTGCATATTTCCCTCTTTGGCGAAAAGACCCTTTGAGAGTAAAGTCACAAGGAGATATGGGAGAGATGGGGGGTAATAAGGCCAAGAGACTGACCTTTTAGTTCCGTTTCCTCTCCTATTTTCATTTTTATATTTTATTTAATTCTTCCCCCCTTCTATATCTATTTAATTTTTTTACACTTGCACCATCCTTTATAGTTTATAAAACTTTTGTTAATTACTGAATTACATTTTCAAGTACCAAGTCTTACAACCATTCACTTGTTCGGATCCATTTCAGATCAACCTTGGTGGGAATATTCCACAAAAGCTATATCTCCAAAGTTTCTATGGAAAATCAGATCTCCATTGTTGGATTTTTCTAGGTTATATCCCATCCTTTCATTTTCTAGAAAAAGGATGGTTGGAATTTCTCTTCAACTTTGCATAGGGTTGTGAAAGAATTCTTAAGGGTCCCTAGTTTTGGAGTAATTGGCATCTATTAGTTAAAATTAAGATCCCCAACTAGTTTTACCCCATGATAAAAAGTGTAAGTTTAAAAATTGTTTGGGTAAAATTACCCTCCCTTTCAGTGAAATTATGGCATCAATCAGTGTTGGAAATCATTGTTGAGATGAAGGTAGTCTTTAAATCTGGTCATTTATGGCTAATAGCCATCTTTATTGTATTTTTTGTATGTTTGACAAGGTTTTCCTAGTCACCCTCGTAGGGTATGTGACCTTGTTATGTGGGCCCATAACCTCCTCTTGAAGAGACACCTCACTTGAGTTGTGTAAAAATACACAACTCAAGCTCTCATTTGTATCATCTCACATATTAATTCATAGTGATTGGTTCTTTAAAATTTAGATAATATATCTTCCATTTATTTTTTTCATGGGTTCATTTTTTTATCTTTATGATGTGATCATGGTTCACACCAATTTAGGGTTTGTTTGTGGTTCCATTTGATCCTTATCTCTCATGTGATCTCAACATGGTATCAAAGTGGGTGTGGAATTCTTTTTCCTTATCAAGCTTTTTTTATGCTTAACATTTTTCTCCTTGTGATTGACATTTTTTTGTGTGCATTAATGGTAGGAATGATTTTTCCATCCCATAGAGCACTCATGTGAGGCTTAATTGTTGCTAATATTTTCACTTGCAATCTTATTTAAACCACTCATTTGAAACCGATTTGGAGTTGTGGTCAATAAAAATTTCCCAATGGCTAGTTTTAGCTCTAAAACTAGCGTTTTCAACATGTTTTTAGGGCTCCATGTTTGAAAATTTGGGTGAGTCAACATTTTTTGGGATAGTGAAGAATTTTCTATGGATATTACCATCTATTTCACCATTTCCCTTTTTATTTGACACTCTTTTAATCCTTTCAACGGATTCAAGGAGTTTTTTGGTAGATTTATGCAGTCTTCTAGGGTAACACACTCCATTTTTTTTTCTCTTTCAACAAAAATCCCGAAGTTATTTTAGGGAAATGTTGGCTCTATTCATATAGAGGATTTATTGGCAATGATATTTTATATATCATAGTTATTATAGGGTTTAAAACCCCTTCTTTTCCCCTTTAGTGGGTTTTCTTGAGCTCTTCATGTGGACTTCTCTTTTATAGACTAGATGGACTACTTTGTTACACATATGGTAGTGTACTTTGTAGGTAAGGTTGTATCAGATTCAATGGAAAATACTCTTGGTATTGACTCCACCTTATTTGGAGATATTCTTCATATTCCATGGATTTGTATTTTTATTTTGGATATTGCAGTTGGCCCAAGTATTTTTTTTTTGGTCAAAAGTAAGTTCTCTTTTCCCATGGTTGAGAAAATGATGAAGTCTTTAAATGTTATGGAAGGAAAATATTGAAATTACGATCCATATCACATTATTTATAACTTGCGGGTTTCCATTAGTTCTTCCCCTTATATTCATAATGCAGATCCAAATATAGATAGAATAGAAAATAAAGAAAGATGAATAGAAATACGAGAAGTTATGCAAGGAAAGCATGTTTTATCATGTTCAAAACAAACTGTGAAGAAGAAATCAGTCTGTAAACATAATGTACCCATTGAAATCATTCCAACTGACGATGATCCACCTTCAACATAAGTCAATTCTCTAGTAATTTGTATCACAACTATGGAAGTAAATCTAGATAGTGGTGGGATGAAACAAAAATTATAAAAAATAGAACATAAATAGAAGAACCAAGTGAGTGGGATGAAATTCAATCAAGTGGCCCATTTCCCAAAGGAATGAGAATATATTTAGAATTATAATCATAAGAAGAATTTGATGAACAAATTGCCGAGAGATAGAGGAAGGAAGATATAAATGCTAGTGGATATATTCTTGGAAAGTCCATGATTTATATCATTTAGATTCCAATGGGCAAGCCAAATGAAATATCTCAAAATGAAATGTCAAAGGATGTGGGAAATTCAAGGGAAATATCATTTATTGAGAAAGATACTGATATTGTTACAAAATTGGTTTTAAATAAAAATTAGTCTAAGCAGTGAAAATAAATATATTTTCTAAAATAATTCATGAAGGGTTAGCACCTTCCATATTATTAACTTCAGTAAATTATTACAAAGGAACCTTTGAAAGGATGAGACAAGGCACACAAATGAGAATATTTTGAAAGATGGTTAACAACAACCATGATAACTATTTTGTTTCTTGATTTTAGAAATCCCATGATAAAATCCATTGAAATATCTTTCCAAATATGTGTTGGGATTGGCAATGGATGCAATTCCCCTAGTATCTTCACCGTCTCTCCCTTGTTTTTTTGGAAAACGCCATAGGAGTCTATGAAATCTTGGATATCTATTTTCATACCACCCCAAAAGAATGAATGCTTATTTCTTTCATAGGTTATGATGTTAAATTTTCCAGCATCGACAATCATTCTCCAATGAGAGGCCATATGGGCCACCCTGAGGCTAGCCAAGGATATTTGGAGAATCAACCAGTCTTGTGAGGTATTGAGAAAATCCAGGGGGAACGTACAACCTCTATGAGTCAAACCAAAATTAAGGACAAACGAGATGCTATGTGAGTCTAATGCAAAAGTCAGGGGGAATGTACAACCTCTGTGAGCATAGAAAGTCCAGTGAAAAAGTCAGGGGGAACGTACAACCTCTGTGAGCATAAACAGACTAGTGAAAAAGTCAGGGGGAACATACAACCTCTGTGAGCCTAGTCAAACCTTGTGAGACATGAGAAAAAGTCAAGGCATCTAGCAAAAGTTAGGTTGAATATAAAATTCCTATGAGCTAGAAACAAATGATATTCCTAATATTGCAAATGATGTAATTGTATTGATCTAGTGTGTTGGCACGTGTAAACATTATCCACCATGAAGAGAATTTCGAATTGCCTTGTTAAGAGTTGTAACTAAAGTCTTGAGTCTAGTTCTATTTTAGAACTAAAGTGTAATGTTGAGTTGCAAATAAAGTCTTGAGTCTAGTTCTATTTTAGTAATGTTGAGTTACAACTAAAGTCTTGAGTCTAGTTCTATGTTAGAACTAAAGTGTAATGTTGAGTTGCAAATAAAGTCTTGAGTCTAGTTCTATTTTAGTAATGTTGAGTTGCAACTAAAGTCTTAAGTCTAGTTCTAAGTTCGAACTAAAGTATAATGCTGAGTTGTAACCAATATCAAGTCTAGTTCTAAGTTCGAACTAAAGTGTAAAGCTGATTTGTAACCAATATCAAGTCTAGTTCTAAGTTTGAACTAAAGCATGAAGCTGAGTTATGTTTAATGCATGCAACCAAGTTACTATTTTGAGCTTCCCCTCTTCCCCTCTTCATCCTATATAACAAGAGGTCGAACCCTCTCTTCAACACAGTTCTGCAACATAGTTTTGAAACACAGTTTTCATATGCAGGTTGAGAGTGAAGTAATAGAGGAGCACATCAGTGATAAAGAGGCAGCATATCAGAGGTGTATTTCAGCAAGGTCTTTTAAGTCTTTGTCAGGTCAGAGTCATCTTGGCAAGCTCTTTGAGAGTAGAACATTCATGGTGGATATTTGTAAGAGATCTTACATTATTAATGCAATAAAGGAATATTGTTTGTTGGGGTTTTTCTCCCTGTACAGGGTTTCCCCAGGGTATATGTGTTGTTGATATGCATGTTTACTTATCTACATAATTATTGCTATTCGATTATGATTTGGAATTGTTGAAGTGTATTATGCTGGAATCAAAGTATTGAAGAAAATAAAAGAATTAATCCGCATAAGAAATCAAGCTCATAATTTAACATGGTATCAGAGCTTAGGGTGTGTTAAATGTGTTGAAGTGCAACAACAGGTACACACAGATCCAAGAAAGCTTGATTAAGTTTCCAGTGTGAGGACCATGGCATCCTCCATTTCAGTCAGGGCCGAAGATAGGCTCAAAGGAGCTACCGAATTTAATGTTTGGAAGATCCGTATAACAAATATCTTGCAAGAGCATGATATTGAGAAGTATGTCACCAAAGTGGTGGAGGAACCAATGAATAATGCAGGAAGAATGGCCTTCAGGAAGAGTCAAGCAAAGGCCAAGTGAATCATCATTGACTCAGTCAAAGACAATATAATGCCTGCAATGACTTCATTGATGACTGCCAAGGATTGTATGGATACCTTGGTGAATCTATATGAGAAACATGCTCCAAGTAAGAAGAGGACACTTAAGCACAAGCTTAAGTATTTAAATATGGATAAAGGTGAATCAGTGGCATCTTTCTATTCTAGGATAGCTCAGATCAGAGATCAGATTTTGGTCACAGGGGTGACAATGGATGATGATGATTTAGTGTAGACCATTTTTGACAATCTTCCTTCTTCATGGGATACCTTATTATCCAGTGTAAGTGGGAGAGATATTCATCCCATGTTTGAGAGGTCATGGCATCATTGCCTCCAAGAGGAGAGTCACACAACTACCAGGAGCGAGCCAACGAAAGAAGAGCACTCATCTTTAGCATCAAAATTCAAGGGAAAGAAGAAAGGCACTTTCCAGAAAATATCTCAGTGGAAGCCAAACACCAAAGGTACATTCAAAGGCAAGAATATTGATACATCTAAGATTAAATGATTATTTGTAATAAGTTGGGTCATTTTGCTAAAGATTGTTGGTTTAGAAAGAAATATCCTAGGAAAGGGAAACATCATGCCTCAACTGCTGAGGATGATGAATCCAAAAGAAATCAGAAAAGTCCTTCTAATGAGAAAGAAAATAGGAAATTATATTATTTGGTTTCTGCTTTATCCAGTTCAGTTTCCGCGGGGCCGAAAACTTGGTTAGTAGATAGCGGTGCATCAAAGCACATGACATGGTACAAGGAGATCCTCTCATATTTCGAGAAAAAATCTTTTACAGAGCATGTTTATCTTGGGGATGACAAATTTTACAAGATAGAGGGAGTAGGCTCTATGTCCTTCAGATTGGAATCTGTGGCTAGACTTCATGTTGATGAAGTATTATATGTTCAGGGCTCAAGAATAATCTACTATCAGTTGCAACCCTTGAGGACAAGGGATATTGGGTGATATTCAAGGACAAGAAGGCACTACTATGGGTTAAAGGTAGCCACTTAAGTACAACAGAACCCATTGGAACTCACAGTGGAGGACTGTACATTGTGTCAGGACAGTCAGTTCAGGCATTGGATCATGATGCGACTAGCTCCAACGAGTTGTGGCACAAAATACTTGGACATCTTCATTAAAAATATATTCTAGATATTTAGAACATGGTATGTGGCATGCCCTCTATTTCTCTTAGTAAAAATGAAATTTGTAAGGGATGCATGCTAGGTAAAAATATAAAGAAATAATTTCTAGTAGTGAAAACAGAGCTCAGGGAATCTTAGATATGGTTCATTCTGATGTATGTGGTCCCATGCCATATCCCTCACTCAGTGGTTGTTTGCATTATGTCATTTTTATTGATGATTACTCAAGAAAATGTTGGATATATTTTCTTAAAGCTAAAAGTGACACATTTGATAAATTCAAAGAGTATAAAACCTTTATTGAAAAATAGAGAAGGAAATACAATAGAATCCTTAGAACAAACAATGGAGGAGAGTTTGCATCTCTTTAGTTTGAGGATTTCTACAAGTCAACAAGAATCAAGAGACAATTGACCATTCCATATAACCCTCAGCAAAATGGTGTTGCTGAGAGGAAAAACAAGACTATTTGCGAGGCAACAAAAGCAATGATGTTTGACCAGGTGTTACCCATGATTTTGGTCATATTGATGATGTATTGATGATGGTGTACTCAGGCTCCTAACAAGAACTTTCTCCTGAGAAACGTGACATTCATCTCTTCCCAGAAAACATATTTTTGAAGAGAGTTCGCAGGTTGCTTATATCCTAGGGTGCGAGAATGACCCATTCTCGCAGGCTGCCTTCAGCTAGGGTGAGAAATTCTCGCATTGTGTTACATAGCTAGGGTGAGAACTTGTTCTCAAGCTTGGAAAAATATGAACTCTCAATGGTTCTAGAAGGGAATCTTCTAGAGAATGGGTTGGAATTCGAATGGTTATCATTTTACTGGTTTCCCTGATATTGTGGGATCATTCTCATCCAAATAACCATCTCATCCTCTCCTATATATTGATGGGATTCTCATGGAAAAGGTTAAGCAAGATTAATTGGAGAATTGGTGAAGGAATTGTGTGAAGAACCCAGCTTGAACAAGAGCTTGGAGACTCTAGCAAGTCTATCAAGAGGAATTGGATCTTCTTCATGCAAGGATCGAGAAAGTGTGTGTGTTGGAACCAAGAGTCACTGAAAGGAATCTTGCGACATCAAGGCGATTAGGTTGTATCTTCTACTTTCGATTAATATGATACAACGACATGTCCTTTTCCCATAAAGTCATTCTCACTTTATTGTGTAATTCCTTGATCATACACATAAGTTGACGATTGAATATATTTTTCTATCTTCACTTGGGTTGGTTTGTGTTGTCTTGGTGTTGACCTCATGAGAGCACCAGAGCGAAGCGGGAGCAACAGAGACCCTAGGAAGCGATACAAAGGTATGCCACTTATTCCTTCCTACTAGCTAATTCAATGGTCATAACTTAGGGAAATAGTCATGTCCTATCCTATTTTGTTCTAGATCCAGGTGGATCTAGGGAGATCTGTTAGTGTCCGCAGCTACCGATTAGTCCGATAACAAAATTGGTGACTCCACTGGGGATGTAACTCGTTTTCTTTGTGGTTTTTGGTGTTTTTCCTTGGCCATTTTCTCTTGCCTTACCTTTCTCCATTCCTATCAATCTTTGAGTCTTTAGGACACCCTGATAGACCCTCTGGGTCCAGAAGTCCCTTCAATTTTTTTTATCTTTTTCCAAAAATTTGCTTAGTTTTAGACATTCTCGCATTGAACCCCACTATGGCCTACGAGAATACTGTGAGTTCACACTTTGCTTTTAGGTCCAATGCGAGGTTCTTGCACTCTGCTTGAAGCTAGCCTGCGAGAATGATCCATTCTCGCACTGTGTAACACTGACAGCCTGCGAACCCTCTTTTCAAAATTTTGGATTTAAGATTTTTGCATGTTCATCTGCCCAGATCAGTATAGGTACTTGAAAATAACTTCTTGGACCATTGGTTGATGTTCTCTTGGCTTCAGATTTTTTACATGATCAGTCTTCGGAAATCAAAGGCTCTTCCAGTCCATCTTTTTCTCGACTTTCATCTCTTGACTTTTCTTGGCAAAGATATACTCTCTGATTTTGGAATCTGAGTGCTTGTTTGGTTAAAGAACTGGTGATCGGTTGAAAGTTGGGATTCTTTGTCTTTCTCATTTTCTCATTATTTGGAAGATCACTTTTCTCATGCAATTGGAAAGACTAGTTTTTCCTGCTTGTCATTTTTGTTTCCATTGAAAGATTGGTTTGGGTTTTTGTTTATTGCTTGTTCTTTTGTCTTTGGTTTTCCTCATTTTCACCATCATGGTGTAGATCCTTTTTGAAAAGTAAAAACATTTTTTCTTTCAAAAGCATTTTCGTCCTCGAAAATATTGAAAATCAATTGTTGAAAAAGAAACAATAGAGCATTGTCATTATTGCGTGATTCATTGAAATTGCATTTTAAAGGAAATTGTGTGTCGTAGTTCGAGATTGGTCTGGAAAACTTCTCTTTCCCTACCGTACATAGGATTCATTGAACGAAAATTGATATTTTTCATTCCTATCTATGCATCGTTGGGTCAGAGTCTCATACAACATAAGTTTCATCTCCGTCTCCTTTGAGTAACAACAACCCTTAATAACATTGCACAATTGTAAAATTTAACTAGTAACTCTTTTCTAGGGCTCTTTTACACCAACATTTAGCTAGGCTAGTGCTTTGGAATAGGTAGAGAGATACACTCTCCAAAGCAAAAAACACACAATAGCATCTTGTGTTAAGGAGTGTCAAATTCCATTTACAAGATTTTGTCCTGGGAAGCCCTTCTCACACAAGGGTCAAACACGAGGTCGCATTGATATTGACAGATTTACTCACCCTGCTTTGTTGATATCGGTGTAGAGATTGCACGTATTACGGGGGTCACTTGGAGGTATACCCACAATGATGAGTGGAATCCTGTTGAGTTGATTTCGGGCTGGATACCATGCCCTTGTGTGTGGATCGGACTGTCGACTGCCCCCCCAGGATTTATTATTGTCAGTGGTAACCTTAGCGGCCTATATTTCTAGGGTCTTACACAAGGTGAATGTGACGGGCAAGTCTTCATGGTACCTGGAATCGACGTTGGCCAAACTCACTCAGGCTCCTTGGAGGGTATACCCATGATTATGTGTGGGAGCTTGCACCAGGGTGTAAGTCCATTAAGCAGGTCGTCAACATAAATTTTCCACCCTAGCCCAGCCCCTTCTCATCTCGTTGTTGTGACGTTGGATTTCATCACCAACTAGTGACTTCGGAATTAGAAGGTCTTGCTTGCTTGATTTTGTTTCCTAGATTTTTTTTACTAGCGCGTGCTATTTGTTTACCCAAGTTGACCATAAGATTTTCTTCGTAAGTTTGTAACTCGTTCACAATAGATCCTCTACGTAGTTCACGTAGAATGCAGGGTTTATCTCCAGAACATCTGGAAGGTTCTCAACCCCTGCCTACAAGATCACCTGAGGGCTCTCCTCAACAGAGAAAAGTCCAGGACGTTACCATGCCACAAGTGGAACAAACCGACTCTAGAAAATTTCCAAATTACCAACACTTGAGAGGAATTTCGACTTCACCCTGATTCTGAGAGACAGATTATGCGAGTGAATTCTTCCGGAGACTTAGTTGTTGTGTCTTTTGGATCACCGATCGAACCCTTTCTAGGAGTAGAGGCCCAAGATCCTTTTTGGTCTACGGGCGTTTTTAGACGGGACCTTTTTGGTGCAGGATCAGTTGTTGAAATCACCGTCTCACCTATGCTCTCCAAAAACTCTAACCCAGACACAGTACCGTTTACTACTACCTATTATTTTCCTGGTACGGACGCCTCACGATCTGACCACATCTTGACCATCCCTATAGAAATGGTCCATTACACAAATACTACGAGTATTCACACTGGGATTATCACGGTTAGTCAAGCCCCCATCGACACACTGCTCACGCCCAATATCACCCCGACACTTCCGCTTGGATACCGTGCATTGAATGCTTCCATTTCCACTCCTACGCAAACCCCATCCGACACTCCTGGTGGTCCCTCTTCTTCTGGGCACTCTCTTCCCGGTTTCATTCCGACACTTCCTCAACCCCCTTTTGGAGGAATTTTCTCGTCCTCCACTGGCAGTATTAATCCTAGTGGCACTATCCCGTCATTCACACCAAATTACCAGATTCCTGTTGGTGGACAATTTCACCAAGGAGGTTTTACTCAACCCTCCCTTGGCGGGCAAATTCCTATTGGAACGCATATCCCAATTGGCACTCACCACTCGATCCAAAGATTATTATCCATCTAAAGAGAAGGTTGATGACCCACCCCCTTCATTGGTACAAGCCTCTCTCGCGACTCCACCTACCAACGGTCCTCTTCATCTCAAACGACCGAGCCTTGACACAATTCTTCGACCCCCCCCAAAGGGCGTCATTTGGAAATTGACTTTCAATCCTCATGCTCGTGCTTCCTAGAACTACAACATTGTTGAAGACATGGCCCAAGCACCTTTTGCGATGTCAGCCCTCGAAGTCCTTCAAAGTTGTCCCACACAATGGAAGGCATTGTTGAAAGCTATCGGTGGAATCGACCTAACAGATACGAATTTAATAATTTTTGACTTAGAAGATCACATTCCAAGGTTACCCCCTCAACTCGTGTTCCAGATCAAAGTGATTATCTCCGACAAAAACATTTGTCGAACCGTTATCGACGAGGGTGCCTCGACGTGTGTCGTGTCTCTTACTTGCTGGAAAGCCATTGTCTCTCCCTCTTTGAATGAATCCCAGAACACTCTCAAAGCCTTCAATGGCTCCGGTTTTAAGCCCTACACTATCCTTCCTTCATTTCCAATCACGTTAGAAGGAAAAACGGTCCAAGTCGAAGTGGAAGTATTTGACGCTCCTCTTGATTACAATCTTCTGCTTGGCCGCAGGTGGATCGATTCCATGCGCGCAGTTGTGTTGACCCTTTTTCATGTGGTACGTTTCCCACATCAAGGGAAGGTAGTCACCGTCGACCAATTAGCCGTCTTTAACTCAGATACCCGTACTGGCAACGTACCGTTCATCGCTAAAACCCCACCGGGTTATGAGAACGTCGGCGTAGGCCTTCTCAAAGAATCTTCGTTAATGGGTACTTTCCCCATTCCACTGCTCGATGTTCCACACTCGTCTGTTGCTTCAATCAACATGATCTCCACCTCGATTCGCGAAATTCCTGCGTCTCACGACCCATGGATGGTACCTGACCTTGGAGATCATTTTCGTTATGATGACGAAATGTCATTAAGTTCGATCGAATCCGCCTATCAGGTCATTCAATCAGCAACCCCTTCTACCCCCTCTCTTGGTGAGTTATCTCCAGATCCTTTTCATGTCATTTTTCCCACAGACGAGATGATCATGTCTATCATGGAGGACACTCCTTGGGATGATGGACATCATCTTTCCATCCTCTTTTTGGAGAAACATACCATCGAGAACTACCAATGGATCTCGACCCCGTTGACCGTTGTCGTCATCTCAACCATTCCCGAGTCCACACACGATGTGTTTTCCGAAGGGAACTTAAGCAATATCTCGCCCACTATTCCCCTCGACATATCCATCAAACCTGGAATCGTCGAAAATGTGCACATCGGAGCTTCCTGTTCCCTTGAAGAAATCGTCACTTACACGTCCCTTTTCAAAGAGTTTCATGACATCTTCACCTGGACCTACGAAGAAATGCCAGGTATAGACCCCGACATTGTGATACATGAGATCCAGACATACCTCGACGGTAAACCCGTTCGAAAACACCTTCGTCCAGTTCACCCTCATAAAGAGGCTGCTATCAAGCTCGAAGTCAACAAACTTCTCAAAGCCGACTTCATTTACCCGGTGGCCCTCACTGACTGGGTTTCCAATCTTGTCCCGATCGACAAGAAACAAGGCACAATCTGTGTATGCATTGATTATAGGGGTATCAACAAAGCTTGTCCCAAAGACAACTTTCCTACCCCCTTCGTTGATCAGATTTTCGACGATTGCGCCAGAAGTGAAATATTCTCTTTGATGGATGGTTTCTCTGGGTATAATCAAATCAACATTGTTCCCGAGGATCAACATAAGACTACTTTTATTTGTCCTTGGGGTACTTTTGCCTATCGGAAACTCCCCTTCGGTCTCAAGAATGCTGGCACAACGTTTTAACGCGCTATGTTGTATGCCTTCCATGATATCAAGCACATTGTGCAACCATATCTGGACGATTTACCCGCTCACTCAATGCGCCGAGTCGATCATCCAACCCACCTTCGAGCCATTTTCGTTCGCTGTCGGTTTTACTGTATACGTTTGAATCCTCACAAGTGTGTTTTCTGTGTGGAATCCAACCGACTTCTAGGCTTTATTGTTTCACATCAAGGTATTAGGGTAGATCCTTTAAAGGTTGAGGCGATCCTTAATCTCCCTCCTCCTTCTACACTTCGCCAGTTACAAAGTTTGCAGGGGAAAGCAAACTTTCTTCGTCGTTTCATCCCAAATTACACCGAAATAACTCATGGATTTACGCGGCTCCTAAAAAAGGGGTCTGAGTTCGTATGGGATACCATCGCAAACAAAGCTTTCGAAGCTTTGAAATTGTCCCTAACACATGCTCCGCTTCTCTTTCCCCCTGATTACAGTCGTGATTATTTCCTCTACCTTGCAGCCTCAGATTACACCATTGGTATGGTTCTCGTCCAAGAGGATGATGCTAACGATGAACATGTTATCTATTACTTGAGTCGAAGTCTAACACCTACAGAAACCAAGTATTTACATGTCGAAAAACTAGCCTTGGCAGCTGTCCAAGCAGTCCAACGCTTCCAACACTATATCCTCTCTCGCAAGACTATAGTGATTTCTAACTGCAACCCTATGCAACACATTCTCACACGTCAATTTATACGGGGAAAATTCTCCAAATGGATCATGATACTCCAGGAGTTTGACTTGGAATTTGAACGCGCCAAGTCTAAGAAGTCCTTAGTGTTTGCTGAGTTGATATGTGACTGTCCCTATTCTGAAACGAAAAATGTAGCAGCT
Organism: Picea engelmannii; assembly: GCA_009831015.1. Classification (NCBI taxonomy): domain Eukaryota; kingdom Viridiplantae; phylum Streptophyta; class Pinopsida; order Pinales; family Pinaceae; genus Picea; species Picea engelmannii. The sequence continues at coordinate 1,211,675 of ML777746.1, forward strand.
GATTCATTACCCGATGAATCCCTTTTCCTCATTAGCTCTGATGATCTTTTGTATGGCGATATCATCATATATCTCCAAACCCAGACTTTCCAGCCAACTTTTTCTAGTACTGACCGACGTCGAATATGCTACCAAGCCCCTCAATATATTATCCTCGGGGATACTCTTTATCGTCGGGGGATTGACTCAGTTTTTTGACGCTGCCTCACGTTTGACGAAGCCGAGAAAGCCTTGAATGACTGCCATTCTGGAGCCTGTGGTGGTCATATGTCTGGGTATGCTACTGCCCAGAAGATATTACGAGCAGGGTATTTTTGGCCTTCTTTATTTAACGACTGCATAATCGCCGTTCAAAAATGCCATGCTTGCCAGACCTATAATCATAAGATACGGTCACATCCCGCTCCTCTTCACCCTGTGGTATTCGTTGGTCCCTTTATGAAATGGGGCATCGATTTCATGACATGTCACCCCCACTCGGCTGGGGGGCATGGATACATTATTATAGCCGTAGATTACTTTACGAAATGGGCCGAGGCGATGCCGACATTTGACAACATTGGAAAGACTACAACATTATTCATTTTTAATCACATCATAGCTCGTTTTGGTGTTCCTCAGGCTATCATCACTGATCACGGTAGCCACTTTAGAAACTTCATGATGTTCGAACTCACTGAAAAGTTGGGTCTTTGCCATGAAAACTCAACTCCCTATTACCCACAAACCAATGGCTAAGTCGAAGCCATTAACAAATTTCTCATAACTATGCTTCGACGAATGATAGGGATTCACAAAACAAGTTGGCACACAATGTTATTTTCGACATTGTGGGCTTACCGGACATCCGTCAAGTCCGCTACTCGGTTTACACCTTTCCGGTTAGTCTATGGTTTGGAAGCCATTCTCCCGATTGAATGTGAGACACCCTCGTTAAAACTAGTTGTTGAACTCCTACCTAACACTTCTGCTGAGGAAGAACATCTATTGTATCTTATGCGATTAAACGAAACTCGACACGATGCTACCCTAGTCATAGAAGCTCAGAAAAAATGTGTCAAGGCCCAATACGACAAACATGTCAAGCCTCGCGTTTTCTCTGAAGGAGATCTGGGTCTCCTCTATGAACAAGATCGAGATATGCTAGGAGATGGAAAATTCGAAACCATGTGGCGAGGTCCTTATATCGTTAGACAAGTTTTGGAAAAAGGGGCTTATGAGTTAGTAGATTACAATGGTATCCCTTTGAGTGAACCCAGAAATGGGTTATACTTCAAGAAGTACTATGCATAAGATCACCTGTGCACGAGTACCTGTATTTTTATTGTATCATACTTATTATGTGTTATTGTAGTTTGCTTTTGTCGTTATCTGGTCTCTGCCCTTATGTGACAGTGTGTTTGATTTCCAGATGTCGGAGTCTTTTCTACCCTACATTGGCTTCGCTGATGGCGCTATCCGTAGTACGTAGAACCTTGCTTCCGCTGCATGGGCAATTTACACCCCTACAAATGAACTTGTCTCTTTACGAGGTGTGTGCCTCGGCTGTGCAACCAACAATATTGCAAAGTATAGCACCGTTATTGAATTGTTGATTGATGCTATCTCACTCAGAATCCGTCATTTGGTTGTGCGACTCGATTTGCAGCTCGTAGTACTGCAATTAAGTAATGTCTATACTATTCGAAGTCCTACTTTGTTACAGGTGTATTTACGAATTCGCCTCTTGGAACACTATTTTGATTATATTGAATATCAACATATTCCTAGACGTCTAAATACATTAAATGATGCATTAGCTAACTATGTATTAGACATACATTTGGGTCATTTATAAATCAATCACATCAATTTTCACACAACACAAGATAAACCGGTAGAAGCCGTATGTATATATAATGATCAAAAGAGTTTTTACAAAAACGTTTTGTCCGAGGACCAAAATTTAAAAATATGAAGCTCATGGCTTCTACAAAGTGACATCATAGATGACGTTCATGGTAACACACAACTACCCAAGAAACCCTATGAAGCAGTCGGCCAATGGACTCTGACACTCCTACTATATGACACTGATAACGTCATGGAACATCTCCAAGGGGCATGTCTGGAATATCTGCTGTCAAACCCTCTAGTTTTTGTTCCACCGCTTCATAATATTCGGTGTCCCATCGTGGAACTAGCACCACCTCTCCTCGTCGCTGAATAGGAGAAGTACCAGGAGGTCGGTAAGGTCCCACATATGTGTCATCAAAAAATAATTTTTGATTTAGACCTTGGATGAACATTAAAAAACATTTGCATATGATAAAATTCACAAAAACATTTAAAAGAGGGAAAAATGTGTACTTCTTACCAAGATCCCCCCACTGAGAACCCTCAGGAAGGACCAAGTCCGGATCTCCTCGGAAGTCCAACCCGGCGTAAGCATAATCATCGACCATCAACATCTGTGGTCGCAACTAGTCGAATAAGACATCATTGTACTTGATAATTGGTCCAACCACATGCCGGACCATGAGCTAACACCACCTCAACATTCTTGGATCTGTTGGAGCCGGTAAATCCCACTCAACCTGCAGCCTCAACAAGGGAAACCTCTCGAGAAATAAGGACACCAACAAAGGCCCGTACCCGAATTGCTTCAGGTTGCCTCGCCTGCATTTGGTCAACTGCCTCTTCATGCTACGAAGCACTGCATCTACCCAGTTAAAAACCCGAGGCTCAGTACACTCTATGGCATACTGAAAGTATCTTTGGAGAGCCATGTGAGGAGCAGTGCTGCCAGTCATATGGGAAATGGTGAACAAAATAGTGCGGAGGGTCAAATTCCGCACTCCCCAAATAACTACTTTCCCTTTGCTCTTCTCTGCCTCTGGAACATAGTGCAAGTGACAGTACTCACTCATGGGCAATCCACCACCTCTGCTACCAGTTAGGCTCATGTGGTACCCACACTGTGAAAGTCCTGTCAAGAAGTAAATTTCCTCAATATCCAAGGACAATGTGTGGACCCCTACATGGAATACTTGCTGGTCGGGATCCCAAATATGCACAAGGTACTCCAATAACCTGACTTGGGCCCTCATACCCGGGATACAAAATAATTTCAGAAGGCCACAGTCTCATAAAGCAACAACGGTGTCTGGATGATTTCCGGCAATGGAATCATCTTCTTCGTGCTCCCTTTCACACCATTCCAGAACCATGATGATGGCCAAATACCTGCATACGGAGCATAAGAAGAAAGTTAATAACTCTATTCAACACTTGGTATCTTTTCGTTGAGCAAAACTTTAATTTTTTTTTCCACTTTGTAGTTCTTGCAGCTTCCCTTTAGGCATAGTGCGAGGTTATCATAGGTGCCTTTGGGGTCACCTACGAGAATGAGGCATTCTCGCCGGTCCCGTGTGGATGGCCTGCGAGAATGGCCGAGCGCAACTTTAACCCCCAAAACAAAATCAAAACTGTGTTTTTTGCCAATGAAAATGAAAAATCAAACCATGAAAAGGTAGAGGACAAGGAGCTTACCTCACTGCCGCAGACGGTTCTTCGAATGGATGCTCGTAACTCCCGCAATCGAACGCCGAAGTTCAAGGGCAAAAGAGGGGTTTTTGGGCTCAAATATTGGTAAATTTAAAATGATTATGGTAAAAAGAGATTTTACCCCTTTATATTTACTTTTACCATGTTATTGGATTTTATAATTGTTTGATTATTAAAACCTAATGCCTAATACCCTTTTGAGTATGAATTTTGTAGGCGTAATGACTTCGATTTTCATGCACAGGGACGCAGATATTTTTTCTTCTTCATCGCATGTTTTGATTATTTTTTATGGTTTTTTTTACAAAACCTCGAGCTTGGTCTTTGTCCGTTCTTATGCTCGAAAATACATGAGAACGCGATTGAGCACACTTTTATCACTTTTTCGGGCTCAACAAGGTTATATGAAAAAGGAACCCCCCTGGAGTCTCCTTTAAGCTATTTTCAGACTCTCTAGACATGAAAAGATTGCCGAGCGACCTTGCTATTTTCATGATCGTTAAAGTATTTGAAGAAAGCGTCTGTTGGGCGATAATTTATCTCTTTTTCGGTCTCATCAGACTATTTTATGAAAAAGGAACCGAGAGAGTTCTCTTTTAAGTGTTTTTCCAGACTCTATAATCATTAAAAACCTTCGAGTTTTCTATCTTTGGACTCGTTAAACAAACATCGACAGACCCGTAATGGGACCGAACCACTCCTTCCTAGGGTTCGTTAAACATACTCCGAAGGACTCATCCAAAGGATGAGCTTATATGAACAAGCATATTCTATCCTCCTCAAGCTTGCGTAAAAATAAAGAGGTACTCACCAGAAATGGTGGGGGAAAATTTGGGAAAGGGATGTGTTCTCGTATTCATATTAATTGGCAGTAAGTGTCGCTCTTGAACATGACACCCCCCTATTCATTATTTGAAGCCAGTTTGGGTAATCCGTTTGTTTCTCATTCAATTTTCTATAAGGTCATACCCTATGTCATCTCTGAGTTAATGCTGCCAAATCATTGGTCGTGTCATTCATATGTTCAAGAGAAGTTCATCTGAAACCTCTATTGAGTCGGCCATCTACAGTTGTCCATTCTCTCCGTGTCGGCCTTCCCTGTGTCCAGTCCAACTTATATCATACTCTGTTTCACCTTCAAAATCTGTTACTCATTTCGTGTCATTGATGGGGGATACATCAAGGCCCTCCTATGACAAGTTTTGTTCCATCGACTTCAACTCATTATCCGAAAACAAGACTTAGAAATTGTTTGGTACCTTGGAACTTGCATGCCTCAATGGAAGGTTTCCTCGCTTTTGATAGTGGGTTTACATCATTGACCCCTGATCGTAGGATTCTGTCGGATGTTTGACCTCAAATCATTCATTCACATTTGGCGGATTGTACTAGTGTACCTTGGGAGTCATTGAAATTAATGGTGATTTCCCTCGCACTTGTTAACGGTTTCATCAATGACCGGTAATCAAGTGTCTTCTACCATGTTCGACTTCAACACATGTAATCACATGGTTAGATTCGTAATTTCGGGCGATGGTATTGAAAACCCTGGATCTCATCTTTTTGTCCAGGTTGCGATGGAATATGTATAATTTGTGACACATAGATCCGCTTTGTATGTCTCGTGGCTATGTCGTCTCAATTTGAATTTTCTTGCATAGATCCACAGTGTATTCCTGGTGGCTATGCTATATTTTGACGGCATGGATCCACAGTGTATGATTGGTGGCCATGACCTATGCTTATAATGTCATCCGTCCGTGATCTGAGTATGGGAATGCCTACCTCAGAACTAGTATGATATTCTGCAGATGCTTGGTTGTTCGCAGGTTTCCGATTAGGTGTGCTCCTGGTTTCCGACATACACACACACGCAGTTTACAAAGTATTTTGACTGTCACTAATTCCAGCTTCATACTTTGGGGGGCATTTTGTTACCCATGATTTTGGTCATATTGATGATGTATTGATGATGGTGTACTCAGGCTCCTAATAAGAACTTTCTCCTGAGAAAAGTGACATTCATCTCTTCCCAGAAAACATATTTTTGAAGAGAGTTCGCAGGTTGCTTATATCCTAGGGTGCTAGAATGACCCATTCTCATAGGCTGCCTTCAGCTAGGGTGAAAAATTCTCGCACTGTGTTACATAGCTAGGGTGAAAAATTATTCTCAAGCTTGGAAAAAGATGAAGCCTCGATGGTTCTAGAATGGAATATTCTAGAGAATGGGTTGGCATTCGAATGGTTATCATTTTATTGGTTTCCCTGATATTGTGGGATCATTCTCATCCAAATAACCATCTCATCCTCTCCTATATATTGATGGGATTCTCATGGAAAAGGTTAAGCAAGATTAATTGGAGAATTGGTGAAGGAATTGTGTGAAGAACCCAGCTTGAACAAGAGCTTGGAGACTCTAGCAAGTCTATCAAGAGGAATTGGATCTTCTTCATGCAAGGATCGAGCAAGTGTGTGTGTTGGAACTAAGAGTCAGTAAAAGGAAGCTTGCGACAGCAAGGCGATCAGGTTGTATCTTCTACTTTCGATTAATATGATACAACGACATGACCTTTTCCCATAAAGTCATTCTCACTTTATTGTGTAATTCCTTGATCATACACATAAGTTGACGATTGAATATATTTTTCTATCTTCACTTGGGTTGGTTTGTGTTGTCTTGGTCTTGACCTCACGAGAGCACCAGAGTGAAGCGGGAGCAACAGAGACCCTAGGAAGCGATACAAAGGTATGTCACTTGTTCCTTCCTACTAGCTAATTCAATGGTCATAACTTCGGGAAATAGTCATGTCCTATCCTGTTTTGTTCTAGATCCATGTGGATATAGGGAGATCTGTTAGTGTTCGCACCTACTGATTAGTCCGATAACACTAGGATCTGCCAAATTCTTTATGGGAAGAATCTACCTCCACTGCCGTGTATATTCAGAACAGGTGTCCACATGCTATTTTGAAGGACAAGACTCTTGAAGAAGTCTTCTCAGGGATCAAACCTGAAGTAGGGAATCTATGGATATTTGGATGCCCTGTGTATATTCATGTCCCTAAGGAAAAGAGGACAAAGATGGAACCCTCAGGCAAGAAAGGGGTTTTTGTGGGGTACAGTGAGAACTCCAAGGATTACAGGATTTATGTAGCAGGTCAGAGGCAAATAGAGGTAATAAAAGATGCGAATTTCCATGAGGAAGTCACATTTAATAAATCTAGAGAGCTTCAACAGGATTCAAAAGCAGTTCAACCAAATTTACCCTCTTCTGAAAATGAAGATTCAGATGATCAGAGGGAGGAACCTCATGAAGGGCCATGTAATGAGCCCCTAGAACCTGCTAAAGTGTTAGAAATAAATCTGGAAGAACCTCCAACCAAAAGGAAGCCAGGGTGGCTTAAAGAAATAGTGCGGGAAGCAGAAAGGATAGCTACTCCCAAATGAACTTTCAGGGAAAGGAAGAGGCCTCATAGGTTTGGAGGCTATGTTGCACTGATGAGCAACCTTAGTGATGTCGAACCTTCTTCATTTCAAGAAGCAGATAAATTAAAAGTATAGAAGGATGTCATGCTTGAGGAATACAGGTATATTATAAAGAACAATGTTTGGGACATTGTGCCAAGGCCAAAAGACAAATCAATGGTTTCTTCCAAATGGATCTATAAGATCAAACATGTAGTTGATGGAAGTGTGGAAAAGTTCAAAGAAAGATTTGTAGCCAGAGGCTTCACCTAGAAAGAAGGAATCAACTACGAAGATAATTTTTCTCCTGTAGCCAGGTATACCTCCATTTGAGCTATTATTTCTTTAGCTTCCATACTTGGTTGGAAGCTACATCAGATGGATGTAAAAACAACGTTCTTGAATGGAAAGATTGAACATGAGGTCTTTGTGGAACAACTAGATGGTTTTATACTGCATAACAAAGGCACTCATGTATGAAAACTAAGGAAGGCCTTGTATGGTCTTAAGTAGGCTCCCAGAGTTTGGTATGACATGATTGATGGCTTTCTTAAAATCCTGGGCTTTCAGAAAAGTGATGCTGATGCAAATATATACTTCAAGGTAAGAGGTAACCAACCTGATATACTAATCCTGTATGTTGATGATCTCTTTCTAATAGGAGATGAAGGGCTAATAGCCTGGTGTAAGAGGGAGCTAACCTCAGAATTCAATATGAAATACTTAGTCTTGATGCATTAATTTCTAGGATTGGAAGTGTGGCAAAGACAGGACGAGATATTTCCACCACAAGGAAAATACACAGTGGATGTACTAAAGATGTTTGGTATTATGGATTGAAAATCCATGTTGTTAAGGTCCTAACCCGCACATAGGTAGATCAATGTATTCGGATGTAATAAAGGTCAATATTAATAAGACCTTTCAATAAAATAGAATAAGGCGGATGTAAGAAGACCTAATAGAAGCTTCCGCTTCTAGAAGGA
>ML777746.1:1225029-1269220 GCA_009831015.1 Picea engelmannii
TTTCTGTTCAAGTGCTATTTCTGTTGCTATTTCGTATATCATTTCTGTGTATTGTGAAGATTATGCTGGATATTTTACTGTTATTCTGTTATTTCTAGCATTTCGTTCCTGTTCTGCATATTTTATATATCTGGTATCTTACACATGTCTACTTTGATGGTTACCAACCTGAAGAAGCTACATGATTCTGATACATGTTCATATTTGGTGGATCCCACTATGTATAAGTAGCTGATTGGATCATTGATGTACATGATCCACACTAGGCTAGATATATGCTATGCAGTGATTGCAATCAGTTAGTTCATGACTGAACCAAGACAGAGACACTAGGTGGCAACAAAGCACATATTGAGATATCTCAAAGGGACCATTACTTATGGTCTGAGATATACATCAAGTGGTGGTTTATTTATGTATGGGTACGCAGATGTTGACTAGGCAGGAATCCTAGTGGATAGGAAGATTACTTCCAGGTAATGCTTCAGTTTAGGATCCACTATGATCTCTTGGTTAAGCCAAAATCAAGGATCCATTGTACATAGTACAACAAAGGCTGAGTACATTGCAGCAAGTGATGCTAGCAAGGAAGCAGTATGGCTCAAAAAATTGGTTTTTGGGTTGTTTGGTGACAAGCTCGAGAGGACGATGGTTCACTGTGATAATCAAAGTTGCATAAAATTGATAGAGAACCTGATATTTCATGACAGGTAAAAACATATTGACATGAGGTACCACTACATCCAAGACTTGGTCCAGAGAAAAACTGTAAAGTTACAGTACATAGCCACGAGCGAGAAGGTAGCTGATATCCTGACCAATCCTATGACCTCAAGACAGTTTGTGCAGTTGATAGGCAAGCTTGGTGTGGCTAAGAATGACTCCCTCGTTGAGAGGGAGTGTTAAATTTGGCAGCATCGACAATCATTCTCCAATGAGAGGCCATATGGGCCACCCTGAGGCTAGCCAACGAGATTTGGAGAATCAACCAGTCTTGTGAGGTATTGACAAAAGTTAGGGGGAACGTACAACCTCTGTGAGTCAAACCAAAATTTAGGATGAACAAGATTCTATGTGAGTCTAATGCAAAAGTCAGGGGGGAACGTACAACCTCTGTGAGCATAGACAGTCTAGTGCAAAATTCAGGGGGAACGTACAAACTCTGTGAGCATAGACATACTAGTGCAAAAGTTAAGGGGAACATACAATCTCTGTGAGCCTAGTCAAACCTTGTGAGCCATGAGCAAAAGTCAAGGCATCTAGAAAAAGTTAGGTTGAATATAAAATTCCTGTGAGCTAGAAACAAACGATATTCCTAATATTGCAAATTATGTAATTGTATTGATCTAGTGCGTTGGCACGTCTAAACATTATCCACCATGAAGAGAATTTCGAATTTCCTTGTCAAGAGTTGTAACTAAAGTCTTGAGTCTAGTTCTATGTTAGAACTAAAGTGTAATGTTGAGTTGCAACTAATGTCTTGAGTCTAGTTCTATTTTAGTAATCTTGAGTTGCAACTAAAGTCTTGAGTCTAGTTCTATGTTAGAACTAAAGTGTAATGTTGAGTTGCAACTAAAGTCTTGAGTCTAGTTCTATTTTAGTAATGTTGAGTTGCAACTAAACTTAAGTCTAGTTCTAAGTTTGAACTAAATCATGTCAGTCTCAAGTCTAGTTCTAAGTTCAAACTAAAGTATAATGCCGAGTTGTAACCAATCTCGAGTCTAGTTCTAAGTTCGAACTAAAGTGTGATGAGTTGTAACCAATCTCAAGTCTTCTTCTAAGTTAGAACTAAAGCATGAAGCTGATTTATGTTTAATGCATGCAATCATGTTACTATTGCAAGCTTCCCCTCTTCCCCTCTTCAGCCTATATAAGAAGAGGTCGAACCCTCTCTTCAAAACAGTTCTGCAACATAGTTTTGAAACATAGTTTTCATATGCAGGTTGAGGGTGAAGTAATAGAAGAGCACATCAGTGATAAAGAGGCAACATATCAGAGGTGTATTTCAGCTAGGTCTTGTAAGTATTTGTCAGGTCAAAGTCATCTTGGCAAGCTCTTTGAGAGCAGAACATTCATGGTGGATATTTGTAAGAGATCTTACACTATTAATGCAATAAAGGAATATTGTTTGCTGGGGTTTTTCTCCCTGTACAGGGTTTCCCCAAGGTATATGTGTTGTTGATATGCATGTTTACTTATGTACATAATTATTGCTATTCGATTATGATTTGGAATTGTTGAAGTGTATTATGCTGGAATCAAAGTATTGAAGAGAATAAAAGAAGTAATCCGCATAAGAAATCAAGCTCATAATTTAACATATGAAATCCAAAGTGACATTCTATCGATGATGAATGTAGCTCCTCTAAAACATGTTCTTTTAGGGCCAAATATTTTTCCATAACAATGCACCCTTTATAATACAATGTATCTTGTTGTCATATATAACTTTTATGTGGGTTGGGATCTACTTGAAGTCGTTGGATGAGTTTCCTTAAAGTGTTGTTTCCTAGCCATTCCTTGCATGCTTCTTTGAGCCATCTTGTTGTTGGGGAAAACACCCTACGGACTAGAAAATTAGGGTCGGACTTTGCATGCAGATTTGACCGAATAGAAACTACCTTTTTACCTACATCCCAAGATTTAAATCCATTTTTCCCAGTAAATGCATGGAAAAGGACCACCTACCTTATTACTGGCATTCAATGTCGATCCTCCGTTGTGCTTGATTACTTGTTTGCGCTGCTCCTTCCGAAGATGACCTACACTTAAGACAAACAACAACTATGCATGCATGCTACTATTGGGACGGGAAAAAAATTCCTTTTATTACGTAAAGTGAATCAACTTACAAAAGCTGAGACCGACCACCGCTCCTTGAACTTGATCCTGGGCTCCTCTTCTTCTGTCCTTCAACTTCTTTGCATTAAATCTCCTTTGGCATGAGGAAAGTCTAAAGGGTTGGGACAACGAAATACATAAATGGGCAGAGTTTCTTCACTATATTGTTTCCTCTTTCAAATGGTACCCCTACCCCTTATTTTATAGGCTAGAAGGAGCTAGGGTTTTGGATGAACCCTCGGCCATGCATGGTCGAGAGTTTCAGTTAACTAACCCATATCTTTTTGTTCCGTTGGCAACTTTCCTTTTTCCGTGCTTTGGTAGGTACATGCGGGCTGTTGTGAGTCAACCAACGTGTACACGTGTGCAGTAATGGGTTAGAGCACGTGGGCCTTTACACAAGAGGATTTTCAAAGAGTTGTTCAACAAAGTTTTGGAAAAGAAGGGATATGAGTTGGCCTGATGCCAGGTAAGCATGTGTGGTGCAATTTAGGGTTATAACAGATGCCCCCTAATGTGTGAGGTTAGAAGAGCATCTGATGGCCGAAAGACATTACCAATCTTTACTGATGTGCTGAACGATTGAGCCCAAGGATCAGGAACCAGGAGGTTCCGTCTGCAAAATAAAAAATGTCTCACCGAGGCGGGCATACCCATGCTCGGGATAAAATAAAACCATGGCTACAAATCAAATACACTGTAGATCCATGTAAAATAAATATAAAGAGTATCCGCGAATAATACACAATGAAGCTACATATCGAAATCAGAAAGATATACATATAGAGTATCATCTTCCAGAAGTTGATTCGGCCTGATGGCTGGACTTCAGAGCTCAAGCAATAACTTCAAAATCTTTTAAAACTCGGGTAGGAGTGTAATATGAGTGTATGACTGCACTACCCAGAGGTCTTCGATGGCTCGTCGGTCATGGACTTGATAATCTTGATGATCAGACTGAAGGCTTCAGTGATTTCGAACAATGACTTGATTGGACGTTCAAGATGGCCGGGTATGCGGACAAGAGACATATTGCAGTGGGGCCGACTTAGGCTTAGTGACAAACTTCCCTTGGACAATAGCACGACAAGTGATGAGACTCAGACAACATATATGTTAATCATAAGTCTACGAAGTAGGAGGCAACGCAAACTCTCCATATGTTTGGAAGAATAACCAAACGGTGGAGGACACAACTCTATATATAGAGAAAAGCTTCCTAAGTTCATACTACATCCCATATTCTGATGAACAAACAGACAGATGTGATTTATCCAAGGGCGACTCATTATGCTGCCAATAAAGAAAATACCTTTCCCTTCCTCTTTTTGGGGTATATTTGATTTTTTTGTTCTTTTCAATAATCTTGGAAAAAGAATAAAGGAATATTACGTTACAATGGAGGAATGAGTATTGAAAACATACAAGCTCAAGGCACAAGGAAAAGACTGATGTTCTGGTAAAATGATACTCGGGGAAAATCCTCCGGTAGCCAAAGGTGTTAAGACGCAGAAGCAAATTATCACAAGGCTGGTGGATAAGGTATGCAAATGTTGTTGATAGAACACACAATGGTAACGTCCTTTGATGTAAGTTTAACGAGACCAGAGAAGGTAAGCTTGGTGGTTTTTCATATTTAGAGAGTCTGAAAAAGCATAAAAGGAGACTCCGCTGGGGTACCTTTTTCGACAATAGTCTAGTCGGTTTGAAAAAGGGGTAAACTAGCACTGATTAGACATCAATTCAAAACTATTTTAACGAGTGTGACAAGGACAAGATCACTCGACCATTTTTTCACTTTTAAGGAGTCTGAAAAAAGCTTAACTATGGACTCCGTCAAGAATATTCTTTTGGATCAATTTAACGAGTGTGAAAGAATAAGGTCACTCGACAATATTTTCAATTTTAGGGAGTCTGAAAAGAGATTAACTATGGACTCCGTGGGGGTTTCTTTTTCATAAATTTAGTCCCTCATGCCCGAAAAAGGAATAAAATTATACCTGAGAGTACTCTTCTAAAGAATGTGAATTCGATAGAGTATACCTTTGTTCGTACAGTTGACCGTCCGGGCCGAAAAAGGGGTAAACTACCGTCGGACAGACGTGACTTCAAATTTCAGTTTAACGAGCGTGAAAGACCACAAGATCGCTCGACAATATTTTCATTTTTAGAGGGTCTGAAAAGGGCTTAAAAGGAGGCCCGTTATTTTTGGGAGTCCTGAGGGTGAGACAAAGACCGAAAAGAATCATGCAAATGAGGCTCAAACTCATATTCAGGAAAGACTATACGGACTCCCGAGCCTACAGTGTTTTTAGAAACGACATGGACACCATAATGCAACCAGGACCTACCTAGGGCATCCATGTTATGGTAAGCTCTACTGCCAAGTTGTGACACTTATAAAGAAAATATGATGGTTCCGTGTCATAACCTGATGGGATCGATCCTATAGCAGAGGAAAAAGACAACGAGGCGAAAACGTCAGGGTGGTAACCTAACCTATATGCTCAAGTTGTTTTTTGAATTTTTTTATGGACCGTCAATATTTTCTCAAAACTCAAAAAAAAATGTCCCAATACCCGATCAAATCCCTCCCATATAACTCCTGAATCACTCTAAATGGTTTTTGGTATAAAGAAACTGATAAGGGAGGCCAAAAAAGTGACAAAAAGAGGCCAAAAAGTCTATAAATAGAAGCTGGCAACTCATTATCACCATTGCTGATTTGGAAATTGACTCTGGAGCCAAAATACCCCCTTTGCCAAAAACAATGATTCTGGGAGCTACAATGGACGAAACGAACTTCTGCTTGGACCAAGTAAGTACAAACTCCCTTATCTAGCTATTCAATACTTCAATTTCATTTTTTAGTTTGTTTTTTGGGTGGGCATCGACCTTAAAAAGGTCGACCCTAGGTACACGCGGGCTGTCTCTCGATAGGCCGCATGTACATTTGGGCAGAGTAAAGTCTGCTCGCGTGTACACACGATTGTCACCTCTACAACCCACGTGTACCCCCCCTTTTGTAGTGAAAAGAAAACCAAAAGCAAGTACTAACCCTCCTTCACCTTGTTGTGTTGGAAAGATGTATGTCCAGTGGAGGGAAAGGGAGCATGAGGCCATTAGTGAGTTGGTTGCAGTAAATCCGAATGTCGTGGCTGTGTTAATGCAATGCGGTTTACTAAAATTCTTTCTATGTCCATTTATGTGCGCACAACGAAGGCTACTGAATGCCTTGATTGACTACTGGCACCCTGATGCAGAGGCTTTTATGCTAGAGGGGCAATCATTGGTGCCCACCACTGAGGATATTTACTTTCTGACTGACCTCTCAAGGAGAGGGGAACCAGTCAACTTCCGAACGTTTCCTGTGGGACCCAGCAAGATCTCGGAACTGATAGCCGAGCATTGTGAGGCTGGGACTAACCGCGTGGGCTCCCAGGTACCTATTAGTAAGATTACTAGCTTAGTGCTGCAGACTATATTGTTACTGATTGGGCGGATTACCGGCTCAAAAACCTTGCCTCAGGCGTCTCACGCACAGATGAACTGTGCCATCCAGTGCTTGAATGCACAGATTTTTGACTAGAGTACCACACTGCTCGAGTGCATGAAGAAGCAATTGACAGATTCCCGACAGCAGACACAGAGGAACTTCAGGTTCGGGACCATCTTGTGTTCATTCTTTTTTGAGAGAGTTCCGATTTTTAGTCCTCGGGTTGTAGTATGAGGAAATCGGGCCTCATTCCCTGCAATGTGTAGATGGGCAGTATTACTACCGTGACAGGGTGGGGGAAGGACTGTTGAGTCCTTCGATTATGATTTCTTTGTGTGGCTGTCATGATAGATCCCTATGATTGAGGACTACCCATATGCAGGGATAGATTTTTCTAGAGATCCTGAGATACCCGTGCCTCCTGGTGAGGAGTGAGGGGAGATGGGTAAGTCACCACCTTTGTAGTTTTTTTTTGTTTGCATATGTAATTTTTATGTCATTTTTGTTATATATATCATTTTTTTGTATGCCAGAGTATTTGACGGATAAACGTTTGTTGTATGCAGATGTGGGACCCGTGCAACCTGTCGATTATGCATGGAACATGCGTTGTCCACGGCTAGAATCCGCGGCTGCCGCTGCTGGGGGAGTAGCAGTAGCAGGGAACCTCCCAGCTGGAGAGGTCGAGAGGGTCCTTAGACGAGTTGAGCGGAACTTCACTACGCTCACTCGCACAGTCCCGATGGCAGAGATAGAGGACCTGCCGCCATCCATGCAGCCTCATGTAGTGGGGGCACCTCGAACATGGGTCCGATTGTTTAGGTGTTTAGCCCATGCCATGGATGATTATAACAGGGCCCATAGGCCCTGAACCTACTTAGACTTTTTATGTGCCACGAGCACCTACTTGTATATATTTTTTGAGGGCATAAGCCCGGTGACTCGTTACTATTCCCATTTTTGAGGCGCTTGCATCCATCTATGTACTCTGGTTATTTTATGATGTTATATATGGTTTTTATCTTTTGTGTCTTATGGATTCTGTGTGCAAAAATGTATTTACATGTTTATGTCAATGTTCTTTCATATGCGTGCAAGATGCCAATCTAAAATTTGATTAGCTAGAGTATCTGTAATTTGGTTTAATCTCCTAGGAACATGAAAATATGTAATATAATCAAAGTTTCGTTCTAAGAGATGTACCCTAAGGAATCGTCGGTGTAAAGTTGGATCATGAACCCGGTATAATCTGTTTAGCTGCGACACAACCAATTGAGCGTCGAGATAGACCCAGAGATGAGAGATACCCAATGACAAGGCATCACGAAGCAACTCAATAACTGCACTATACTCGGTGACATTATTTGTGGTGTCACCTAAGCATATACCTCTGGAAGATAACAACTGGCCCTGAGGTGTAAATATTACCCAAGCTGCGGAGGCAAGCCTCCACATGTGTCAACTAGCACCGTTTGCATACCCAACGAACACCTCAGAATCACTTGAAATCTTCCATATTGACGAAAGATAACATCAATGACACATCCATAACACTTAAAAGAAACTTAAAAAGTAATAGTACAAAGACTATACATATGTTACAAAAAGTTACCCACAGTGACCTGTCTCTGAGTAATACTTCTTGAGGTAGAGCCCATTTCTAGGCTCCGCCAAAGCATTCCCTTCAAAATCAACCAAACGATAAGTGCCCTTTTTTAATACCTCTTTTACGATGAAGGGTCCGAACCACATGGGTTTAAAATTTCCCGCCCCCAGGGGGTCCTTGTCTTGGTCATAGACCAGGACAAGGTCGCCCTCAGAGAAAATCTGAGGATGAACGAACCTATCATATTGACACTTGACCTTATGTTTGTGAGCCTCATTGGCCAGGGCCACATCGCGATGCTTCTCGTTGAGCTGCTCAAGGTGTACTAACCATTCTTCAAGCGGAGAAGTGTCTGGCAATAATTGTACTGCCAATTTTAGAGATGGGATCTAACATTCGATGGGAAAGACTGCCTCCAGTCCGTAAACGAGCTGAAAAAGCGAGAAACCAGTTGCAGTCTTAACAGATGTTCGATAAGCCCATAATGCCAAGTATAACATCAAATGCCAATTTGACTTGGCTGAGTTGATAGTTCGCTGTAAAATAGTCTTAAGAGTTTTGTTTACAGCTTCCACCTGCCCATTGGCTTGGGGGTAGTAAGGTGATGAGTGCTCCTTCCGTAACCCAAGCTTTGATGTTAATTCGGTCATCATTTGGTTCTGAAAGTGACTTCCATGGTCAGTGACAATCTCTCTCGGGACGCCAAACCTTGCTATGATCTGGTTGAATAAGAAGAGAATTGCAGTCTCTCCATCATCTTTAAACATTGGCATAAATTCGACCCACTTAGTGAAGTAGTCGACAACTACGATGATATAGCGGTGCCCCCTTGCTGACGGGGGGTTGCATGTAGTGTAATCAATCCCCCACTTAGTGAAGGGACCAACTGTGATGATAGGAAACATAGGAGAGGGATGTGCCCTCATCTTCCGAGAGACGATTTGGCACGAATGGCACTTCTTGACCGATTCAATACAATCTTTGATTAGTGTCGACCATAAGTAACCTGCTCGTAGAATATTTTGGGCTATTGCCAACCCAGATAAATGACCGCCACAAGCTCCAATATGGAAATCATTGAGCATGATGATGGCCTCCTCATGAGTGAGACATTGACATAAGATGCAATCTACACCTCTCCGATACAACGTATCATCAAGTATGAGATAATTTTTAGCCTGATGGTGTATCTGCCGACACTCGTCACGAGAAGAAGAGGTGGGGCATTTCAAAGTCTGGAGATAGATAAGTATATCTCCTTACTTGGGGTTTGAAGATGCAATCAAAAACATATCTCCCCGGATAGGCGGTTCCTCAGGCACAACGTCACCTGACTCAACCGGAAGTTCCGAAATAAGCTCTGCGAAGACTAATGACTTCTTGGACTTTGCTGAAATGAAGTCTAAGTCAAATTCTTGGAGGATGACTAGCCATATACTGATTTTTCCGCCTATAACTCGTCGTTTCAACATGTACTGGAATGGATTCACGACATCAATGACGGTGGTCTTGTGAAACAAAACATAGTGACGGAACCGTTGAACAACACGAACTGCTGCCAACACAAGTTTTCCAATATGAGAATACTTGAGTTCTGGTCCTACGAGGCCTCGACTCAGGCAATAGATCACGTATTCTGAGAACGAATCGTCTTCCTGAACTAAAACCATGCCAATGGTTAACTCTACGACATCCAGATATAATAAGAAATATTTGTTATAGCTAGGTGGCCGTAGTAGAGGTGCGGTTGTGAGGGTGTGTTTTAATGCGTCGAAAGAGCATTGAGTGGCTTCATCCCAGAAAAAGGGAACGTCTTTCTTTATTAAACGCATAAATCCCTTGGTGATTTCGGCATAGTTGGCGATGAAGCATCGTAAGAAGTTCGCCTTGCCTTGTAGACTCTGAAGTTGTAGGATGGTGCGTGGGGGGGGAAACTGGATTATTGCCTCCACCTTAAGAGGATCGACCATGATCCCTGTTGTTGATACGATGAAACCTAACAAACGTCCTGACGTTACGCAGAAGCTGCACTTGTTTGGATTCAAGCGAATCCTAAAGTAGCGACAACGTTCGAAGATTAGTCTAAGGTGTGTGGGATGATCTGCTCACTTGCGAGAGTGTGATGCTAAATCATCTATATAGGCCTCGACTATATGCTTGAGGTCATGAAAAGAAAAAGACATGGCCCGTTGGAATGTGGCTCCAACATTTTTAAGGCCAAAAGGCATCTTACGATATGGGAATGTACCCCACGGACAAATGAATGCCGTTTTGTGTTGGTCTTCAGGTTTGATTTGGATTTGATTATATCTCGAAAAACCATCCATGAAAGAAAAGGCTTCACAACTGGCACATTCATCAATGATCTTGTCAATGAATGGTGTTGGAAAATTGTCTTTGGGACATGCCTTGTTCAAATCACAGAAATCGGTACATACACAAATCATGCCTTGTTTTTTATTGACCAACACAGGATTTGACACCCATTGAGTCAAATGGATAGGATAAATAAAACCCGCCTTTAGCAATTTCTCAACCTCAATCTTGATGGCTGCTGCTTTCTTGGGATTGACTAGATGAAGTTTTTGTCGAATAGGCTTGGCATCAAGATACGTTGTGATTTCATGTTCAACTATTTTCAGATCGATACCTAGCATTTCCTCATAAGACCAGGCAAAAATGTCGCATAATTCTTTGAAAAGATCCGTGTAAATTTGAATCTCTTCGGGGGAGAAATCCGCTCCGACAAAGACATTCTCCACGACGTCAGGGATTCGAGAGATGTTGATGGGTATAGTTTCAGCGATAGTCACCATATTTCCCTCAACATAAATTTCCTATGTATCTAAGAGATTAATAGGACATGGCTGATCTCCCGTTATGGTAACAGTGAATTCTCTTCCTTCGATTCAGCTCAACTTTGGGAGAAAATATGATCTGTGGTGAAGATCTTCCCAAGGTTTGTCCGGAATAGTCATTTCTTCGATTACTACTTCGTCAGAAGGAAAGACTAAGTCTAACGAATCGACGTTAGCGAGAGAACCCTGAGCCCAAATAGGCTCTAGAAGTGGATCTAACTCTTGTGCAGGAGTCAAATCAGGGTTGGATGAAGCTTGCTGGACTAAAGAGTACGCTACCTCACCGGAAGACAAGGGAATGGACATGCCTGAGTGCCCTGTCTCATCCATCGTGGCTGATGGGGAAGGAAGAATCCAAGGATCCTCAAAGTAAGTCGTGCGGAACGACGAAACTTGAAAAATATCAACCTTATGGTGATTAGATACAAATTTGATATCGTCGTGAGGAGGTGGGAAATTGAAGGTACCCATCAAGGATGGGCACAAACCAACTCCTACATTAACGACACCTGGTTGAGGATTATCAATCATCGGGACCGTGGATGCCCCCAAAGCTGGGTCAGATCTAGAGAAAGGCAGTTGATCGATGGTCACTATCCGACCCTCATGTGGAAACAACAAGACTCGGAAAACTGTAGCAACCATAGCTTGCATAGCATAAGTACAACTCCATCCTAAAAAGAGGTTATAGTCGAGGGGAGCATCGACTACCTCTACTTCGACACACACGGTTTTCCCTCCTAACTGCACAGGGAAAGAAGGAACGATGCCATGTGGTCGGAATGAATGATCGTCGAAAGCAGTGAGGAGAGTAGGTGATGGAGACAAAACGGGCTGGCCAATGGCCTTCCAACATGCTAAGGACATAATGCATGTCGAGGCGCCCTCGTCGACCACTGTGTGGAAGATATTCCAAGTAAAAGTTTTCCTGGGATGAGCCACTACTATCTGAAATGCTACGTGGTAAGGCAGAGGAGATTTTAAGTCGTTTGTATCTAACATGATGGTGCCCGAATTACAAGTCTCAGTAGAGCCCAAAGCGGTTAACAAGGATTTCCTCTGAGTAGGGCAGCTTTGGAGGATCTCCAAAGCAGACATCGCACAAGGGGTTTGTGATAAATCCTCCACCATAGAGTAATTCTGGGTGGCCCTTGCATTTGGGTTGTGAGAATCTTTTTTAAATGCACCCTTCAGAATGCGTGTCATTGTTTCTCCAAACGTCTTCTCAATATGTAGAGGAAGAGATGGGAGTTCAGCTTCTTTACCCTTCTCAGAAGCGCTTGGTTTACTATAGTCGTGCACTCGAGTTGATATGAAAGCATCACCCCTAACCATATATACGTTCGCGGATGAGGGATTGTTTGGAGGAGGGCAGGTTTCTTGGCTGTCCCCTTCTGTGCTGCTAGAGGCTTGAGTTAGATTTTTCCCATGTTGAAAGGGATTAGTCAACACTGCTTGCTGTTGCTTTGTGATATAGTTTTGGGCCTCTACAAGTCGAGGACAAATATGGGTCAGGTGGTCTTCCACGCACAAGTTGCATGGATACCTCGCCTTCCATTTTTCCGTGTTGTCCCCGCCAGCATTATCAGTGGGTTGTTTATCCCCCTTACCCTTCTTTCGTTGTTTTTTCTTCCCTTCAGGCTGCTGGGTGGCCTTTGGGTTAGTCGACTGCACAAAGTGTACTTCCGACATTTGGGTAGGGGGAGAAGCCAAAGCAGTAGTTTGGCTGGCCGCTGTGTGTTGTATGGATAACTATTGCAATTGTTTCGTCAATTGCTCAGTGGGTTTGGTTTGTGTTGAACCAACAATACCATCGGAATGTGGTCCAACTCTCTGTCTAGTTTTATCTAGTATCAAACATGCTGCATATGGAAATATGTTGTATAATAAACCAGACTTAGAATAGATGAGTTCAAACTGTTGAGCCCTCATGATGGCATCTTCCTCGGAGAAAACTACGGAAGTCACGACGTCTTTGGATAACTGTGGGACCAAAGACTTAAGGAACCACTCAAGTAGGAATGCTGGTGGGACTGGTACTTTGATTAAACTCTTCTAACGTCTCCACTCTCGGATATGATTAGAGATATGGTCCGCTATTGTCTGTTCAAAATTGGCAAGAAAATCTGTGCCAACATCGTATCGCACAGGTAACTGGAAATGGTTAAGGAAGGCCATCACCAGTTCGCCAAAAGAAGAGTATCTTGAGCGATCGAGCTTGATGTACCATTTCACGACACTCCCTATAAGAGTACGTTGAAACAATCACAACTGTACAGAGTCATATTTCAATGAGTTAGATGAGCACCAAAGATGAAAGGTAGTCACATGATCACCTGGATCTTCATTAGGCTTGGCCTCGAACTTTGGAATATCCGAAGGCAACTTCGTCGGCATAGGAGGCCAATGTGGATCGTGACAAATAGGATCATTTAACAACCTTGTCAAATCTGACAAGTGTAAAGTCGCCAGGAATGGTAGTTTGGGTTGCTGCTGATAACCTGGGAAAAAGGGTCCTGGAGTTTGACTGGCACTAGGTTTCCAGGAAAAGTTTGGCTGCTGGCCCAGATTCTGGTAAAAACCATGGCCTTGACTGGTGTAAGGATTTTGCATCTGCGGAGACATCATCGGCTGATTTCCCAAGAAGGACATAGAGTGTTGGGCATGCATTGTATTCGAAGGACTTTGGGAAGGATTACCCCATGCTGGTCCTGCTGGGAGAGGCATAGTAGTCTGTCTGGGGTTCCATTGACTATGGAAAGAATTACCCCAGAACGACATTCCGGAGGAGGGAACAGATCCTTGTCCTGAATTCCAAGGTCCTGCTATGTGTGCCCCCTGTGCTGGAATAATACCCTGCATAGGAGTAGATTGTCTAGAAATGGGGTTGCCCCCAGTCGAGAAAGCAACTGATGAGAAAGTGTTGTTACCAAACATCCCGTTCCAAGAAAACGGTGTTGAAACTACTGACATACTGTGAGAAGTTGTTCCTTGACTCCCTGCTCCAAATAAACTAGTGTGTATAGGCTGCCGGGCGGATTGCTGATGCGGACCACCAAGAGAAGGGGACGAAGGAGGGATATGACCTCCGGTGTAAGGAAAAGCGTTAAAAGGGACAGGAGTTCCCCCAAGGTGACCTTGCAGAGGAGCGTTAGAGCTCCCTGCCCCCAGACCCAAAGTCTGTAAACTGGAGTAGGTTAGTACAAGACTTGTACCCGAACTAGGCATACCATATGAGAATGGAGGGACTATCACACTAGGTGTGAAGGGGGTTGTCGCCGCCGCCATAAACGGGTTCAGTCCACTTTGCGACGTAGTTGCGACCGAGACCATGGTGGCTCAGATCGACGACAGTAGGTTAGGAGATGACTCTCCTGTGGTAGCAACTGTGGTGGGAATTGAAGAATTCCCAGAAGAAGTAATAGCATTTGTTTCCATTGCTGTGTGAGGCACTGTCTGGCGTTCGCGAAATTGGATTGGTACAATAAACAGTGCCAAGATATCCGTGGTTGGGGTTTCAACTGAGCCAAGAGTGGCTAATTCAAGGTCTAAAACGGTTGATTCCTCTGGGAGTTTTTTTGGCACAAAGGTTTGTAACCCGATAGCTTCAAAAGACCCTTGTTGGTCTAGCTTCCGCCTTAATGGTGGCGGGGGTGGCTCCAGTGTAACCGGCGACAGGCCAAGAAGCCTTTGTGACCGATGGAGCTCGGGATCCTCCACTACGTGAGAAGATCCAAGACACGCTAAGGTATTCTAAACGTTCAAAAGTAACAGACACTAAAAAAGAAGCCCCTAAGAGATAAGATAAGCAATCACTAAACTATTTGGAAGAACAATTACAACAACCAACACTAGAGCAACTTACCGGTGCAAGTGAAACTCGAACACGGAAGAACCCTCCGAGTATACTCTACAAATCATGGCCCGATGTCTGTCCTAGGTACCGCGGTATACCCCTGTAGTCACCTGTGTATGTCCCTAAAAAGATTGGCAACTAGGTTGTCAACACGCGAACAGTCACCAGGCGGCTACAGTCGAAAGTCGGGTAGACCACAATGAGCAGGGTATCGAGCCCGAAACCTGTCAAGGGTATCGAGAGAAAATGGTCCTGAAGACAACTGAGGACCTCGAACGGATTCGAGACCCACGAAGCCCCGTGGAAAATGAAAACGATGGAATCCCAAAACAAGCCCTCTATATGTGTTCTCCACTACGATTGGTCTGACTTTGGAGGGGTTATCTCCACTACCTTTCCACACGCGACCTCGTGTTTATCCCCTGTGTTAGAGGGGGGTCCCAGATAACTTCCACAAAACTGGACTTAGACACTCCCTATCTCAGACTCCAATGTTTGGTTTTGAATGGCCTTGAAGAGTTTCCTCTCCAACCTAATCCAAGGCCCTAGTCCTGAAATAGTTTGTGAACCCTACAAACATAAAAGTCTAGTAGATTTTAAAATTAGTGTTGCTTTTATGGATTTGTCTTACGTCAAGGGGTATGAGGGTGAAACTGATGATGTGTAAAATATGAAATAAAAAATTAAATGAATGAAAAAGATGGAAACAAAAACATTTACGGAAAGCAAAATTTCAACAACTTTTCACAAAGAAAGATTTTTTTAAATTTTTTCTAAGATTTTGGACAACAAACTCAAAGGAATTTCACTCGACTACGAGCTACTTAAGATTAAGTAAACTGCAAAAACTTACGAAATAAAAGACTTTTCCCTCGCTAATGATGCAGACACACACTCTTTAACCAAAGAAGAAAATAAAAAGAGATTTATTTATTTATTTAAATGCTAGTAAAGAACGAAAGGGAAAATACCGACAAAAAAACCAAGAAAAAAAATTCTGGCTTAAAGCACAGATCGCAAAGAATCAAAGTAAATAATCACACAATGGAAATTGAAAAACAATGACTCTCACACTTGTCTAAAAACCATAATTTTTTTTTTTTTTTTTAATATTTTCTGTCAACTATTAACTGAGAAAAAACAGGCTAAGGGTAAGATGAATCCTAAGCTACTGACTGTTCAAACATAGATTCAAACACCTGAGAGGAATACTTCTTATAAAAGGAGGGGATGACTGCCCCACCCTGAACAAAAATTAGCCTATACAAGCATGCGACTGTCACTCAAACAACACGCGTGCAAACGCGTGCTGAACAGAGACAGAGAGCGTGTACACGCGGGCTGACCTTGTATAGGCCGCGTGTATATGTAAACTCTAAGAAAAAATATGAAATCAGACAGACCAGTCTAGGAAGAGTACTCTGGTATTGATAACCAGGATCCCTTGAAGGCTTGGATACTCTTTCTCACAGAAAAACAAATAATGCAAGGAAAAATAATAAAGAAAAAAACAATCTGAGATAGGACTGTTAGCAAACAAGACTCAGACAGGATTCCAGAAAACCCCCTGAGAATGTGTAATTCTGACAGGGAAGAGGAGGACTGCCTCTAAGTTTCTCTGAACTCCTACACGCTACTTCTATCTCTACAGCTAGCGTTCACACGTGGGATGTAAGAGGATAGGGTGCGGGTACACGCGTTCATTCCTTCTATAGGCTGTGTGTACCTCTGCGTGTCCCAAAAAATACAGTCAATTAAAAGTCAGGGAAAGCTGGTATGGAAAACCAGACTCCCTGCTAGCTCAGACCTTACAGAAAAAGAAAAGACAGGCAAAGAAAAAACATAAAAACTAGACTTTAAACTACCAAAAAACTTAAATAAATCCAGAAACCCTAAAGAGTATTCTCCCCAGTATGGTCGCCAATTCTGTTGTTGGGAAAAACACCCTACGGATTAGCAAATTAGGGTTGGACTTTGCATGCATATTTGACCAAATAGAAACTACTTTTTTACCTACATCCCAAGATTTAAATCCTTTTTTCCCAGTAAATGCATGGAAAAGGACCACCTACCTTATTACCGACGTTCGATGTCGATCCTCCATTGTGCTTGATTACTTGTTTGTGCTGCTCCTTCCGAAGATGACCTGCACTTAAGACAAACAACAACTATGCATGCATGCTACTTCTATACTCAAGGGTTAGAAATCAAACATAAATCAATCAAAATATAGGCAGTTCATGAATTGGGACGGGAAAAGCATTCTTTTTATTACGTAAAGTGAATCAACTTACAAAAGCTGAGACCGACCACCGCTCCTTGAACCTAATCCTGGGCTCCTCTTCTTCTATCCTTCAACTGCTTTGCGTTAAATATCCTTTGGCATGAGGAAAGGATAAAGGGTTGGGACACTGAAATACGTAAATGGACATAGTTTCTTCTCTATATTTTTTCCTCTTTCAAATGGTACCCTACCCCTTCTTTTATAGGCTAGAAGGAGACAGGGTTTTGGACGAACCCTCGACCATGCATGGCCGAGAGTTTCAGTTAACTGACCCATAGCTTTTTGTTCCGTCGAAAACTTTCTTTTTTTCGTGCTTTGGTAGGTACACGCGGGATTTTGTGAGTCATCCAACATGTACATGCATGCAATAATGGGTTAGGGCGCGTGGGCCTTTACACAAGAGGATTTTCAAAGAGTTGTTTAGCAGAGTTTTGGAAAAGAAGGGATATGAGTTGGCCTGATGCTAGGTAAGCATGTGTGGTGCAATTTAGGGTTATAACACATATCAGAATTGTTAATGATAAGCCAAGGAGTGACCCATCCTCCTAAAATTTTCTAGATAAAGAATCAACCACAACATTCTATTTACCCTTCTTATATATGATCTCATAATCATACCCCAACATCTTGGTGACCCATTTATGTTGCTTTGGTGAAGAAAACTATTGTTCAACGAAGTACTTTAGATTATGATGGTTAGTCTTGATCTAAAAATGTCTTCTTGTGAGATATGGCCTCTAAGTCTCCATTGCATGAAGGATAACCATCATTTCCTTCTCGTATGTGTATTTTACCAAATTGTAGTCACACAATTGCTTACTGGTGAATGCCAAGGGGTGTCCTTCTTACATCAATTTTCTCCTAGAACTATACCTAAGACATCACATTCCAAGACAAAAGTTTTATTAAAGTTAGGCACTACTAATACTCGAGGACTGCACATGGAATCCTTTAAAAATGTGAAGGTTTGTGTTGCTACCTTACTCTAGAAAAATGTGTTCTTTTTAAGGAGTGAAGTTAGGGGAGCTACAATTTTGCCATAATTTTCTAAGTTTGAATGCCAAACAAAGCATGTGGCTAGAATTCCTCAACGAGTATGACTTGAACATAAGGCATATCAGAGGAAAAGAGAACAAGGTGGCTGATGCATTTGGTAGGAGGATGCATGAGATGCATGCTACGAACATTAACATGTACCAGGTATATATGTGTGACAAAGTTTTGGAAGTTGCCAAATCATATCTTCACTATATAGATATAAGTGTGACCTTAAAACAAGGTGTGTCACAACAAAATTTTGAAGGATATGAGTTGAGAGAGGATGGGATCCTCATGTATAGGTTATCATAAGGCCATTTTCATGGTCAAGAAGCAATACTTTTGGCTAGGTATGAAAAATGAAGTTGCAGATTTTATTGCGATATGTCTCAAATGTCAGAAGGTCAAGGATGAGCATACACACCCAATCAGTTTGATGTAGCCTTTTCCCATTCCTAAGTGGATGTGAGAAGTTGTGACCATGGACTTCATAACTTAGTTTCCTAGGACTACTAAACAACATGATTCTATTATGGTGGTGGTGGGCAAGCTTACTAAAGTTTCCCATTTTATTCCAGTGAAGTCAATGCACAAGGAAGTTAACATTGCTAAGTTATACATGCGCGAAGTTGATAAGTTTCATGGAGTACCAAATAAAATTGTGTCTGATAGAGATTCAAAGTTCACTTTGAACCTTTGGAAAGGACTATTCAAGGGATTTGGAACAAGTTTGAATTTCAACACAACATATCATCGCGAGACAGATGGTCATAAATAGAGAGTAAATCAGGTGATTGAAGACATGCTGAGGACGTATGTGATGGATACAAATTCGAAGTGGGAGGAATACCTTCATTTGGTAGAGTTTTCTTACAAAAATGGGTATCAAGCATCTTTAAAGATGATCACATTTGAATAATTTTATTGAAGAAAGTGCAACACGCCAATGAGTTGGGACAACCCAACAGATCACATAGTAAGTGGGCTAGATTTTCTCCAGGAAATGGAGGAGCAGATGGTAAAGATAAGGAAGAATTTAAAATTTTCCCAAGATAAGAAGAAAATATGCACAGATAAATGCATAACCTGTAGGGAATTTGGAGTGGATGATCATGCATTTCTGAAAGTGAAGGCTAGGTGCAGTTACCCGAAGTTGGGAAAACATTCTAAGTTAGTTGTGAACTATTATGGGCCATTTGAAATCCTTGAAATGATTGGTCTTGTCTCTTATATGCTTGCATTTCTTGCGTCCTTATGCATTCATAATGTTTTCCATGTGTCATTGCTTAAGAAGTATGTACCTAATACTAATCATATTATTGGTTGGAATTTGATTCAGGTGGAGCCAGAAGGAAGATTTCAAGTGCGACCGGTTTCCATATTGGATCGAAAAATCAAGTAGCTCCGGAATAGAGCCATGGGGATGGTAAAGGTCCAATGGACTTGGTACTTTCATAAGGATGCAACCTGGGAGCGTGAGGATTCTATGTGAGAAGAGTATCCTCATCTTTTTGATTATGTTTGAAAATTTTGTATGTATATTTATATGCGATGCACCGAGGACAATGCATAAATAACATGGAGGGGATTGTAGTGTCCTTTATCCAAAACCCTCTATATTTGTACATATAGGATGGTGAGCCAAATGGTACCAAGTGTAAATTTAATATATATATATAGGATGATGAGCCATTGACACCAGGGTTTTGGTGTTGTGCGCGAAGAAGTATTATGTGTTAGAAATAATAGATGTTCTCGTCTAACCATAGACAATATAGCAATATGTTCACCCAACCATAGGTCTAAGCCACCCCCGAGCTCCTTAACCTTGACAGAGAATGATTCTGGAAGAAAACCCTAGGCCTAATAGCCAATCAATGTAGCGTACCTCTCTCCAGAGCTATCCCACAAGGGAGAAATTCCAAACCATAACCAATAGAAATTCTAAGTGTTGGCACAGGGGAAGACCCGGGGTTCACTCCAAGAGTGCACCAACAAGCCCTAGCTACTGTCCCTTTCGGAAACACATGCGAAGCAGATGCAGTCTCACCCGAACCAGCTAAGAGGGGGGTTGCAGGAAAAAGATGTCTACAACCAGGGGAATATCAAGTGGAACTAATACAATAATAATGCAACATTGATATATCTCTTATCAACTAGATCTACTCTAGGTAGCTATACATATGATCTAACAAAATAATAAAAATAACAACATAACAATGAAAAATATCCAGGCATCAATCACACATACAACACAAAATATACGTGGTTCACCCTCTCTCTAGGGCTACGTCCACAGAACTGTGCTTATGATATATTAAGGTAAATCTTACAGTTCTGATATACACTCTTAGTCAACAAATCTTCTCTCTCTTCTTCTCTTTATGTCCCACCTTCCTACGCACCTAGCTGCAGGACTTGATCTTCGCACCCAGCTGAAGATCTTGCAATACCAAAAGGCTCTCACTCTCATCACTCCTCTCTTTCACAGTACAATAATCTCTCAACCAACAACAATCAATATCAATACCCAACACTAGTACCAACCCGACCTAGGTCCTCTCGACCTCTATTTATATAGTATAGTCCCTCACTGACAACCTTAGGTTGAAACCTAGGTGTCAAAACCCCAATTACCCAAAACCCTAGGTGTCTAAAACCCTACGTCAAATTAACCCGCATTTTTAGGGCTTCGCCAGCCTGTCTTTCCTCCCTTCTTGCACGATGCTCCAAAGAATCCAATGGTGGATTTCTCTTCTTTCTGAGTTGTCTACGATTATTTTATCTTGTTGATATGTCATCCCTGATCTCCTCTTCCACCAACTTTCTTTTCTGTGCTTCAATCCATATTTTCTGCGCTTTTCCTTACTTCGACCCAGGGACAGTCACTATGTCTCCCACACAGTTCGTGTTTGACATTTTCTTCCTCGACCTTTGATTTCTTCCATAAGTAAGGGCCAACAACCCCCCAACACTTACCTGTGACTCGTCCCGAGGCACTTCAGTTCTGATCCTTCCATGTCACTTCGATTTTGGACTACGGAGTGCAACCTTTGCTTTCTGCTTCATGTCTCCTTCCCATCCTTGTGCATACTTTATTTCCTGTGTCTGGTACCCAGTTTCAACTACACCTGGTACCTAGACCCTTTTCTCCTTTTCTTTTACTATGAGCTGCAAGGAAGATGGTTTTCATAGTACAACTTCAACCGATTCCCATTTACTAACCCCTCTTTCCATTCTCCCTTCAATGTCTTCAGTTTCACAGCTCCTCCTTCTGTAACATATGCGATCTCAGATGGTCCAAGCCAATGCATCTTGAACTTCCCTGGGTGTCTTATAAATTTACTGTCATACACCAGTACTAAATAGCCTTGCTTAAATGCCTTCTTCTTGATGTGTCTGTCATGATAGGCCTTCTCTCTTTCCTTCTGTACCTGCTGATGGAATCCTGCCATAAATCTGTCTTCTTCTAGTTCAACCAGCTGGGCAAGCCTCTCACGAACAATGCCAGTGTCATCCATGTCTTTAAATGCAACAATTCTTAAGCTCATTACTAAGTGCTCCATCGGGATAACAACTTAAATACCATAAACCAACTTGAAAGGGGTATGCATTGTTAATTTATTACAAGTGGTTATATAAGCCCAGAGTACTACTGGTACTCTTAAATCCTAGTCATCCATGTTCACACTGCAAATCTTTGTCAATGCTGTCTCCAAGATTTTGTTGAATGCTTCAACCGTTCCATTTGCTTGTGGATGGTAAGGTGTACTCTTCTGATGGTGTACTGCAAATTCTTCAGTCAGGGCCTCAACTGTCTTGTTGATGAAATGAGTGCCTTGATCGCTCATCAGGATCTTAGGGCATCCAAACCTTGTTATTATGTCATCAAATATAAAACGCACGACTGTAGTTGCACTACATTCCTTGACTTCTCTTACTTCGTCCCATCTAGTCAGGTATTCTGTTGCAGTGATAATATAACCTTCTCCTGTGTGCTTCCTTGGTGGGTTTATAGGTCCCACGAATTCAATGGCCCATTTTTCAAATGCTTGTAGGGTCATCTACGGTGCTAGTGGAATTTCGTCTCTTATGGATGGTTTTCCAACTCTCTGACATACATCACAAGCTCTGGTATACTCTTTAGCATCTTTGTGTAAAGTAGGCCACCAAAGGCCAGCTCGCAAAACCTTCTGCGCAGTTTCTTTACCTACGTAATGTCCTCCTATGATGCCTTCATGAGCTTCTGCAAGGATCATTGGGCGCTCTACCTCCATCACACATCTTCTTAGTATCTTATCGAGTCCCATCTTATATAGCTGACCAACTATTAGTGAAAAGTATGCAGCGTGCACCACTAGCTATTTCTTCTGGGAAATTGTATACTCACTTGGAGCCATTCCTGTTGACAGGAATTGGACTATGTCTGTGAAGTGGTCATCCATCTTCCTGATGGAGAGAAACTATGCATCCGGTAGTGTATCTTCCATACTGGTGGGTTCTTCGCCATGTTCCAACCTCGACAGGTGGTCAGGTCCCTTGTTCATTCTTCCTAGCTTAACTATGATCTCAAAATCATATTCTTGAAACATGAGAAGCCATTTGCATATTCTCCCCCCCAACACTAGCTTGTTGACCAGATACTTCAGCGTAGAGTGATCAATAAACATTTTAAAGTTTCCTCCTAGTAAGTAATGGCAGAATTTTTGCAATGCGTACACCATGGCTAATCCTTCTCTCTCTGTGGTAGTGTAATTGATTTTAGCTGTAGATAGATTTCTGCTAGAAAATGCTAATGGATGATCAATGTACCCTTCTCCAGGTTGTTCTAGTACTTCTCCTAATGCAATGGAAGGTGCATCAACATGCACATGAAATTCCTTGATCCAATCTGGAAAGACCAAAATAGGCGCAGTCACCATCTTTTGTTTCAGTGTATCGAAGCTCTGCTAGCATTCTTCTATCCAACCAAATTGACAATCTTTCTTTAATAACTTCTCCATTGGCGCAGTAATCTGAGCATATCCTTTGATAAATTTACTGTAATATCCAGTATGTCCTAGCACAGTGCGCAGTTGTTTGACTGAGGTAGGAGGTGGAAAATCAAATATAATTGCAATTTTGGATGGGTCCACCAACAATCCTTGCTTGCATACAATATGACCTAATAATACTCCAAATGGTGAGAAGAAGATGCACTTCTTCAAATTCAAAGAAATTTGATATTGCCTGCATTTATCTAACATTAGTCTTAGACATTCAACATGATTTTTCAGCAAACTAAAAATAGTCCAGTCATCAAAATAGGCTTCTAAAAACTTATGCAAAAATTCTTTGAACGCTTCGACCACCACCCTAGAAAAGATGGCTGGGGAATTCTCAGTCCAAATGGAATCACTGTGTATTGGTAGGATCCCCATTCTATGGCAAATGTGGTCTTGTGGCGGTCCTCCTTGGCAATCCAGATCTGATGGTATTATGAAAACCCGTCTGTAAAAGAATATACCTCCTGGCCTCCCACATTGTCTAATACTTCATCTGTGAATGGTGTAGGGAAGGGGTCATGAAAACAGGCATCGTTCATCTTT
The DNA here is from genome assembly GCA_009831015.1 of Picea engelmannii. Classification (NCBI taxonomy): domain Eukaryota; kingdom Viridiplantae; phylum Streptophyta; class Pinopsida; order Pinales; family Pinaceae; genus Picea; species Picea engelmannii. The sequence continues at coordinate 1,248,597 of ML777746.1, forward strand.
CTGAGGTCCACACATATTATGATATTGCCTGTCTTATTTTCTTGTACTACCATAGGGATGATCCACTCTGACTCCTCGACAGGTTCAATAATCCCTACTTCCAGCATTCTGTCGAGTTCAATCTTCACTTTTTCCTTATATTTCTGGTTCAATCTATAGGGTATTTGCTTGATTGGCTTCGCATCTGGTTTCAAAGGTATTCTCATTTCTCCCATGGGTCCTTTGATACCCTTCATATCAGTGAAATTGGTCGAAAATAAGTCCTGATACTCGTGCAATAATTCTGTAATTTTGTCAATGGTAGCAACATCCCAATAATCTCCGACATTGGCAAGATTCAGTGTCTCCTCTATCCCAATATTAAATTTCTTTATCTTGATCGACTATCCAATGAATGGTAGTTCAACTCCTAGTCCTTCCACATCCCTGTGGCCTTCTGTCTCAACAATGTTTACCTTCCTCAGATTATCATCTTCGTCATCATTAATGTTGTAACATCCTTGTAATTTTTGGAATGACGTAGTCCATTCGTCCTCTTCTTTCTCCAAAGGGAGGCTAGATGACTCTATAATTTCTGCCTCACAGTCTTTAATGCTTTATCTACTGAGGGGAATTCACTTTCAAACAAAAAGGTGGTTACAAAATTTTGAAGCATACCTTCCCAATTTGCGGTGATAAGGCGCAACTCTGCTTGAAGGTACGAGTTAATAGGGGTCATGTCCACTGTGTTAATGAATCTGTGTACCCATTGTTCTCGAGGAATGTCACTCCAGGCCTCTTCATAGCTTCGTACATGGTATTTTGGGTAGCTTCGACCTATGTACCTCACTTCACGGCTTCCTACTTGTGCTTAAAATTGCGTTGTCATCAAGGTTTAACATTGTGTCCAGTCTGTGATATTGCTTTTATGTGTCCCCCACCATCTTGCTAGTGTAGCTTTCAGAGCCTCGTCCATAGCCAACATCCTCTATTGTGCTGGTACAATTGTTTCAAAGTCCATCAAGAAGGATTCTAAAGGATTTAGACCATCAAAGGTAGGTAAGTTACTTGTTGTAGTACCAATCCAGTGAACTTCTTTGGTCAGTCGTAGACATCTCCTTGTGGATACTTCATACATCTAGTTCTTCCAGTTCTCCAGCGCTTCTTTTGAATCTGATGAACACGTGCTGTCACTTTTCCAGCTTAGATTCCCATCGTCAGTAGGGTTAATGTAATCCTATTGTCTGGATGTTAATTTGTAAATGTTTTCCATCTCATATGCGTAGTCTTCTTCTCTGATGGGATCTGTATACCATGAAACTTCACCTGGATCTAAGGGTGAAATGACCCTAAGGCCATCTCCTTCAAATTTCATGCGTTTTTTTCTTTAAATCGACCACAGTAGAGATGTTGAAGGCCCAATCAATTCCTAGTAATGCAGGGTAAGGGTAGCTATCATCAACAATTTCAATTACGTCGAAGTTTGCAAAGGTTCTAACTCCATCGATGTCCACAGGTACATGCTCCAATCATCCAAATGGGTTGACAACTTGCTGATTAGGCATGCAAAGCCTGCTAGGGAAATATATCATCTTGGCTTTTCCCATCAGTGCCCAAGTTTGCTTCGTCATGACATTGACCTCCGACCCTAAGTCGAGGACCACATAGTCTATATCATACTCTCCTATTTGAGCATTCAAATGTAATTCTTTGTTTGTTCTTCTCTTCTTAGAAATCTGGTGTACTACCCTGTTCAGCAAGGGGTCTACCTTTCCTATCTCATATTGCCTGATTAGGTTCTGTAACTCTTGTATAGGTTTCTCATCCTGAATTAATTTAAGACAAGTGTACAAAAATTTGATGAGTGTACTTACCTCTTTTCCTTCTTTATGCGCAATCGATTGATCAAATGCCTAGGCATTCCGTACTCTTTTACTTCTGGTTGCGCTCTAGATGAGGATCCCTGGTTCCTATTGAAGTCTTGTCTTACTTCCTCAAAGATTCGTCTTTCTTTCTTTGCATCAAAATCCTGAGTCTTCTCCTAAGCTTTCCTGATACCTGACTCTTCTACGATCTTTCTTTGGGTTGTTCTATCCTCTCCTGTATCAGTGCCTCCTTGGGTAATGACAGTGACTCTAGGTTTGGTTCCATGAGGTTCAACATATATCAGTTGTACTTGTGGGTTCTGCTGGGGTCCTTGTATTTCCTGAAGCTGAGATAGTAGCACAAGGCATTCTTCTATGACGTGCTCAAAAGAGTTACAATAACTGCAAGTTGTGCAAGGGTTCTGACAATCCATTGCTAAGTGTCCTGGCTGCGTGCAGTTATAACAGATTATTTGTCCTTGGCCTCAGACCATCCTTCCTGCTCATACTCATCCTTTGTATCCACCATGAGGAGTGAAGTGTCCTCTCCTTGGAGATTTGTACTGCAGAGTATTTCCTTCTTGCTGTACTTCACCCTGAATCTTGTATATGTCTCTTGACCTCTCATGAAGGAGATCATAATCTCTACAATCTCGATCATCGTTCCCTACTGATTTAAAAAATGTACAATACAAGTTAGTGGGTGTCTGAACATACTTCTGCATGTAATAACACTCACCTGGGCGATGCCTATTTCTGCACACATCGCACTAGGGAAGGTTAACTTGCTTCAAGGGGCTCAATGCTCATGAGGCAAAATACTCATGGAATAAGGGAAAGTGTTCCTTATCATGACCTTATGATATGCATCTCACACACCATACATCTTCCCTTTTGTCTTTTCCCTTATCTTTCTTCATATCCTCGACCTGTAAATACAAACTGGTTAGCTGACTCAAGATCTGGCTCATGCCTAAGCTCGATTCTCCCATAGGTGCTGATTCGAGCTTCATGGATATTTCCAAAGCTTCTGCCTGCGATGAAATCTTCTGATGCATTAGAGGGAATATGATGTGTGGTAATAGTGTATCGATGAAACATTCTTTATTATGTTCATCGGGGATCTGAAAAGTTATTCGGTTTGTTAGGGTCTTGAATCTCTGGTCAAACTCCCAAACAAGTTTTTCTACCTTTTGTTTGATCTCTTTTATCTCTGTAATACATTGTGACTCCGACTTAGGTTTATTAAAATCTACAATCAACACATTCTTGATCTCGTTTAGTGGCTTAAGATGTGCCAGTCCTTGGACGAGTTTCATGTACCAACTCAGTGCGCGGTCCCTTAGCGTAGTGCTGAAATGGGTTCTCTCGATGGCTTTGTCGGTGATACTTTTAATATTCCATACGGCTTCACACAGAAACCAATGCCGATATGGATCTTCAGATCCATCTCCTCTAAATATAGGGATCCTCATTTCATCTGCCATAGAGATGACTAGGCTTCTTGTCTAAGTAGATGCTAGGCCACTAGTAACAGTGCTCTGAGGACTCTGGTGGTTCTGACTATTTTGACCGCTAAGTACTGTTGAGACAATAGTAAGATTAATGTTACTTACTTCAGTAGTCCACACAGTTCCTGAGGTTTCTGTATCAGTTTGGTGAAGTTCTTCAGCTTCCCCTTCTTCTGTTCTGGTGGGCTCTGAAGGTTCTTCATCGGTTAGATCTACCTCTTCTCCACTGTAGAAACCCTCTTCTTCGTAGTTTTGTTTAAACAAGTTCTCAAGGTGAACCCCTCGGAATACTTTCCCACTACGCATATGTCCCACTTCTGTGTCACTGTTGCTATCCAAGATCTTGAACATTAGCCTTTTCAGTTCTAACCAATCTATTGTATCTTCAAGATGTGGTTTTCATGCAAGAGAATCTTGATTCTTAGCTTCAGAAAGTGCAAAAAGTTTGCTCTAGGTCCTTTGAAAAAGTATCTATCGGCTTGGCTATATGATTCTGTTCTATCAATAACAAAATGATCTCATGCTCTGGATACAACGTTGTCAACTTTGTTGACCTTCTGGATCAATGCCAACATACAAGCCACAGTAGGTCTAGATCTAATCTCGAACTGGGTATCAGCTAACCTAGCCAACCATTCAAACAACTCCTGGTGGATTCCCCCAAAGAAGATCTTATGAATGTCGGTGAAGATGTATCTTTGTAGCCAATATTCAGTACTTAGTTTAGGTTTTTTTTTCTAGGCTTCAGCGAAGTCCCTCTCTTGATCCTCTATCCACTTTTGAATATTGGTCTTTGATGGGAACCACCTTGACATTCCCTTAAAAAAATTCCTGTCCCGACAATAGAATCATTTGTTGGCATAGGGGCAGACTCGGGGTTCACTCCAAGAGCGCACCAACAAGACCTAGCTATTGGCCCTTTCGGCAACACCTGCGAAGCAGATGCAGTCTCACCCGAAGCAACTAAGAGGGGGGTTGTAGGAAAGAGATGTCTACAACTAGGGAAATATCAAGTGGAACTAATACAACAATAATGAAACATTTATATATCTCTTATCAGCTAGATCTACTCTACACAACTATACATATGATCTAACACAATAATGAAAATAACAACATAACAATGACAAATATCCAGGCATCAATCACACATACAACACAAAATATATGTGGTTCACCCTCTCTCTAGGGATACGTCCACAGAACTATGCTTATGATATATTAAGTTAAAGCTTACAGTTATGATCTGCACTCTTAGTCAACAGATCTTCTCTCTCTTCTTCTCTCTGTCTCCCACCTTCCTGCGCACCCAGCTGAAGATATTGCAATACCAGAAGGATCTCACTCTCAACACTCCTCTTTTTCACAGTACAATAATCTCTCAACCAACAACAATCAATATCAATACCCAACACTAGTACCGAACCGACCTAGGTCCTCTCGACCTTTATTTATATAGTATAGTCCCTCAATGATAGCCTTAGGTTGAAACCTAGGTGTCAAAACCCTAATTACCCAAAACCCTAGGTGTCTAAAACCCTAGGTCAACTTAACCCGCGTTTTCAGGTCTTCGCCAGCCTGTCTTTCCTCCCTTCTCGCGCGGTGCTCCAAAGAATCCAATGGTGTCTTTCTCTTCTTTCTGAGTTTTCTACAATTATTTTCTTTTGTTGATCTATCATCCCTGATCTCCTCTTCCACCGACTTGCTTTTCCATGCTTCGCTCCATCTTTTATTCTCTTTTGCTTACTTCGACCCAGGGACAGTCACTGTGTCTCCCGCACAGTTTGTGTTTGACCTTTTCTTCCTCGACCTTCACTTTCTTCCATAACCAAGGGCCAACACTGAGCCTAAACCGAGAATATAGATTGCAGTAGCTACAACTACAAATACTCCTGAGACTTGCACACTTACCCAGTTTCTGCAGTGTGCACTTCTACATTTCTGCAGTTTCGAATTGTGTCTTCAAAATGAGCTCTGACGTCCTGCATTTATACTGTTTTTCTTGAGTTTTCTCGGCCGACTTCTCATTCTGGAGGCTAAACACTTAATACTAAATATTTCCTTTAGTCAAATTGTCTTCTAGGGTTATGTCCAATGCTTTACGATTTCTTCTTGCTTCCCAGAATATTTTATTCTTATTAGGGTTATGTCCAATGCTTTAGGGTTTATTCTTGCTTCATAGAATATTCTATTCTCATCAGGGTTACACATGGAGGTAAATACCTCCCTCAACTACCATAATATCAACACTCCCTTCTAGCTAGGGAGGTATTGGAGGTAATGGTCTTGAGCACAAACATACCATTCAACTGGTCGCATCATCATAGCCATATAGGCTATCTCATGATTAGATCACGAGCACCATCATCACTATCATTTGATAGCATCAACGAAATCATCTCTCGAAGCCATACTCCATCTAAGTAATCAAGCATGATGCTGAATAAGTCACTCACTCCACCGAGTGATACAAGGACCATTCTTCTAATACAAAGATACATCCTAGAATAATGACTATCCTAACAGATGCTAAAATCTATCCCATGGACTATAGAGACCACTCCTATAGGAATGTTAGCTAGGAATATTTTCTAATCGAGTCATATGTACCATAGAGGTCCGTCTCAACCTATATGCCTTAGAAAATATTGGTCCTGAACCATTTTCCTAATCGGTCCATAGTCTGTGCCTTAGGAAAATACTAGTCCATGACATGTCAACAAACTATCAACCTGGACCATTCTCCATAGAGAGAATACCTGTCCATCTGGACCATTCTCCACCTAGAGAATGTCCATACACAAGCACACTGACTATCCATCTAGATGATAATCATTTTCAACACTACTGATAGTCTACATGGAAATCAAAACAATGTCATTCAATAGAACACAACCGTGTCTATCCATAGTAGTGCACAACTACTATCTAGTGGTATACAACCACACCAAGTAGCACATGACTACTTAATCAGTGACACATAGTCACAACCAATGGAACACATCCACAATAGTAGCATATATATACTATCCAGAGACATATAGTCTCCATACCAATCATATCATCTGATATCAACCTGCATAGAAACAATATCATGATATAAACTGAGTCATCTGGGCCATTCTTCCACTCACATCTGTGAGATATGGAAGAGCATCTGTCCTCAGAAAGTAAAACATCATCCATGGGCTATCTAGAATATTCTTCTCAAACATAGAAGAATAACTATCCCCGATTTTTGAGCCAATTCACCTAACTGGACCATTCCTCCGGCACTAGTCATATTGCAACCTGGAGAGAATGAGTTGTTGATACTTAGAACACATCACCAAAAGACTTCATCCTCCCTTGAAATATGGCCTTCTTTACTTCTGATTTCCTTTGAAATTCGACTTGTAAATCAAATGAATGTATAATGATATGTATTTATACCATTTATGTCACTTCCTTTTAACATTAGGGTCAACCTGACACTTTCTTATTTTGTAATTCCTTTCTTTAATTATCTTCAGGGCCTACATGTACTTCCTTCTTCAATTCACTTTGTCATCTTCAAAAATTCATTTCTCCTCAACCATGAGGATCCACGTGACGTGCCACCTACCACCGGAAACAACATTATGTATACTATCAATCCATGGTTTTTTTTTCTACATGTACATTGTCCTTCATGTACAAATACCTTAATCAATATTGCGGTCCAAAACCAATGACTAGGTTTAACATCAATGTCAACAACCAATCTTCCAACAATCTCCCCCTTTGTCATTGATGGCAACACTCATTCTCCCCCTATCATCATGATCCCAATTTCTCTCCCCCTTTGACATCAATGGAAAAGGGTAGGGATTCTCCCCCTGAGTTCAATGGAATAAGGTGACCTTCTTCTTTGGGGTTGCTCCCCCTGAACATGTGGCACTCAAAAATACTTCATCCTTATATTTGGTCTTTGGGACTTTTTATTCCTTGGAATCCTTTTGTGTGGCTTATGTCTTCTCTCTCTTCTTCATGTCTAGGATGTATATGTTGTTCAGTCTTCTTGTTGCAGTTGCAACCAATTTTCCTGAGTTATTTTCTCTGATTTTACATTTTTGGGAGTCAAACGTAAGAGTGTATCCTTGATCACACATTTTACTAACACTGAGTAGATTATTCTTCAAGTCTTCAACCAATAGGACATTCTTTGCTTTTACATTTTTTCTTCCAAGCTCTACTACACCTTCTCCAAGTATTTTGGTAGATGAGTCATCTCCAAATGCAACAATGCCACCCTTTCTCTTCAAGCTGATGAATTTGTCTTGATCCCTGGTCATGTGTGAAGAACATCCATTGTCTATGTACCATTCATATTGTTATTTACATTATTCAGTGGTTAATGCTATTCGACAATCTTCATTTTTTGGAATCTCTTTCCTTCTCCATACTGTGGTTGACATAGGGACATATTCATTCATATATCTTGAATCTCGTGCTTTGTGACCAAGATAATTACATTTGTAGCATAGAATATTTTTTTCCATCAATGGGGAAAATGAATTATAACTTCTGTTGACAAATCCATGATTATTTTGCATATCTTCTATTTACACCATTCATGTTTCTTGCGTATTTGTTCCTTTCATTGATTATTCAATTAATTGCCTTATGTCCAAATTTTTTACAAGTATAACAATGACCAAGAAATAAATTTTGATACCTTAGAGTAAGTGGCCTTCTTTGTGATGTATTCCATTTGGGTTCATGATCTACTCTTCTGTAGTTTCCTTCATACTGAATGAAGCTTCTTTGATTCCTGAAGGTGGGAGGTCTTCTTGGATATTCATCTCTTTTGCAATCATTCCTTCTTTCTGGTATCCTGGTCCACTTCTCATCAACTGTCTGTGTAGTTCTTTCTTCAACCTTCTTGTTGGTATTTTCATCTTCTTTGTATGGAGTTTCACCCATGCATCTAATATGTGTTAAGTCTTTTGGCACTTGAGAGTTTCTTAAGCTCTTCCTCAATGAGAAAGATTCTTGTTCAAGTTTCTCACAATCTTCTTCTTTCTTCATCATTTGGACATTCCTTACTTCTCCTATTCTTCTTTTTTCTTCGAGTAGAGTTTTCAAGGAAATGTTTTCTTCTCTTAGTTTCTCAAAGTCTTATAATTGTTTCTTAAAGATTACAACTTTCTTTTCACAACTACCCAATTCATTTCTTAGTTTTCTATGTGTGTCTTTGAGATTGCTATTTTCAATCTCAACATGCTTCAATTTTTTAAGTTTCTCATCTTCTTGTTGAATAATTTTTGCTTCATGATTTTCTTCTTCAGTGCCATCTCTTTCAATCCTTGGATGAGGACATTCAAATTCAACATGTCCTACTCCTTCACAATTAAAGCAAAAGAGTTGACCTCTATTTTCTTCTTTGAAATCTGAGATGTTGTAATTTTCTTCAACTTCTTCTGCTTCTTCCCTTGTATAAAGGTCTTGTATCTTGTCCCAAATCTCTTTTAATGATGCACATGATCCCACCTTAGATTTCACTGAATCTGTCAATCCATCCAGGATGGTATCTATTGCCAATTTGTTGTTCCTTTTTTCTTCCTTCTGAGCTGCGGTCTTTGGTTTCTTCAAAGCATTGTATCCTTAAGCAAATGAGAACCAAACATCTGCCCCAAGAGATTTCAAGTAAGTTTCCATTCTATTACTCCAGTATTCAAAATTGCTTCCATAAAATGGTGGAATCCCATTTGGAATTTTGTCTTCCATTTCTTCTTAGGATCTTCCTTCCAGTGGTTAAAATGTACTGAAGGTAACCCACTCTGATCCCAATTGTTGATACTTAGAATACATCACCAAAAGACTTCATCCTCCCTTGAAATCCGACCTTCTTTACTTCTGATTTCCTCTTAAATTTGACTTGTATATCAAATGAATGTATAATGATACGTATTTATACCATTTATGTCACTTCCTTTTAACATTAGGGCCGACCTGACACTTTCTTATTTTGTAATTATTTTCTTTAATTATCTTCATGGCCTATATGTACTTCCTTCTTTAATTCACTTTGTCATGTTCAAAAATTCATTTCTCCTCAACCATGAGGATCCACGTGATGTGCCACCTACCACCAGAAACAACATGATGTATACTATCCATCCATGGGTTTTTTTTTCTGCATGTACATTGTCCTTCATGTCCAAATACCTTCATCAATCTTACGGTCCAAAACCAATGAATAGGGTTGACATCAATGACAACAACCAATCTTCCAACATGAGTCTTCCCTAGGGAATGCTTGTCCCTAATTGCTGAACCTGGACCATTCACCTAATTGGGCCATTCCTCCGACACTAAACATAGTGAAACCTAGATAGAATGAGTATTAGCTAGGGAATGACTGTACAGACCATTTCCTGATGGAAATGACTGTCTTGCACCAACCTCCAAAATGGACCATTCTTCAAAACTTCTCACAACTATGAACTTAGAAAGAATGACTTCCCGACAAGGTGAACCATTCTACTTGACCAATACTCAGAGTGAATGCCAAGAAGAATGACTGTCCTAGACTATTCCCCCACACTAGCCACAAGGGGAATCACTGTCCATGGTAAATCAATAATCTATCATACCATTTTCATTAGGAAAATGACTGTCTGATCTGGACCATTTTTCAAACTGGAAAATGCTTGTCCGTCATAAATCTCAAACCACTTTTCGAACTGGAAAGGAATTCCTCATCCTGGACCATTTTTCGAACTAGAAAGGAATTCCTCATCCTGGACCATTTTTCGAACTGAAAAATGACTATCCATAAATCAATAACACATCATTTCTCCCTCCCAACCTGGGAGTAATCTATTCCTTTTTTAATAAGAAAGTCGTCTCCATGAGCTCCAACTTGCACAATTTTCATCTTGGACAGAGGTTTTTCCAAAACATATGATATCTACCCATCTGTGGAGATATATTGGAGAACCACTTCTCTTTTCTGGATTTCATTACGGAGAATGTAATGCTTGATATTAATGTACTTCGGTCTATCATGGAACATTGGTTTTCTCTGAAGGCTTCATATAGATCTGATCATTACAATATATCATGGTCAAATTCAACACTTTTGTTTCCTGCTAGCTCATGACATCATGGCAAGGCTCAAATTGAAACATATCAAAGTATCACTTCTTCTATCACCATGAGTTTTTTCCATGGATTAACAATCCATCATCCCAGACTTCTGAGTAACTATTCTGATACACTGTCTCTGTCATACAAAGTTTTCACCATGCTTTTGCTGTATATGAGATACTCTGCATCAAATTGTTTGAATGCATACAAGGTCTTGCATACATGGGTCTCTTTCTGGTATACCTCAAAAACTTGAGATTGCTTTACATAAGATTCTTCCTCAAATTCTCTTATTGGGAAGAACAATATTTTACAACCAATTGATGTAAACTTCAATCCATGGATAAGAGATATAATAACTCAGATAGAGGTATATCTAGTTTACGGGAACAAACTGTTATCATAGTCTTCTCCTCCTTCTAGAAGAACCTCTAGTTATGAATCTCACAATTCTTCCATTCATAATCCTTTTTCACAATTTATTATATATATTGTTCTTCATCATATCTTTCATTACTTCTACTTGATTTCTTATAGTGGGTTCAAACCAAGCTGGTAGTCTTGTGATTCTTGGTATAATGACTAGTTGTTCTGGATTTTATTTCTCTCTTGGAATCTTCATGTTCTTCCTCATGTTTCTCTTTAGCTCTTGGGTCCATGGAGTTTTCTATATATTCCATTCCCTGAAGATTCCAACTTCTTCCTTTCATCATAGGTGTTACACATTATTTTGGTCATCTCAATGATCTATTGACAAACATGTGTTCATGTTTCCAAAAGAGCCTATCTTCATGAAAAAGGTGTCTGACTTTCTTTTCCAAAAAACCTTGTTAAGGAGGGTCATCACATGATGCATCATAAGTAGGGTGTGATGATGCATGGTCGTCGCAGGCTGCCCTAAAACTAGTTTGTGATGTCTCTGCAGGCTGCTATACAACTGGGGTGCGACGATGCCAAAAAGCTAAAAAAAGGTTGACCTTCATGAAAGTTCTAGAAGGGGATATTCTACAAGGTGAGGTGGCATTCGTTTGGTTGGGATAATAGTCGCTTCTCCAATTTGGTGGGATTATCCTAATCTCTTTAACCATCTCTCTTTCCCCTATATAAAGAGGGATTTCTCATGGAAAAGGTTAAACAAGAATTTGAGTTCAGAAAGGTTGAATAAGACTAAGATTGCATGGAGAATTCTGCATTGAGCCATTCTTGAAGTCTTCATTTCAGTTCATCAATTCATTGTGGATCCTCTTCATTCAAGTTTGGAGCAAGTGTGTGTTGGAGAAAAGAGTCATCAAAAGGGGACCTTACGACATCAATTCTTTGGTTGTAATCTCCACTTTCGCTTTAATATAATGCAGTGATATATTTCTTTCCCATAAAACTCATCTCGTTTTATTGTATGATTCCTTGATCACATACATACGTTCTCTTTTAATATGATATATTGGTTTCACTTTGGTTGGCTTGTGTTCTCTTGCAGATCTGATATCACAGGAGCACTGGAGTGAAGCTAGGATGACAATGACAAGAGGAAGTGATATTTAAACGGTATGTCACTTATCTTTCATTTGATAGTAAATTCAATGATTAGAAATTAGGGAAAGCGTCATTCCCTATTTTGTTTTGTTATAGATCTAGGTGGATCTAGGGAGATCATTTTATGTTCAGATTTACCGATAAGTCTCATAACAATAGGATCATGGATGTATATGGACAACCAAGGATACTTTAAGGCTTCTTTTTGAAGAAGACTTCTTCTGAAGTTAAACTGAACACGTGTTGCTTTTCATGGCTACTACCATCAATGGGAACATGGATAGATACTTCATAATCTTCAATGGATCATATTATTTAGGATTATATCCCTCCTAATCCTTTCTTCATGCATGAATGCATGCTCTTATTTTGGAATTATATAATCGACTCCCTCCATCTAAGAGGGTCCACGCTTCTATCCGCATCCTTATTTCCTTCTGCAGAGTGTCACAAGTCTTTTTATAATTTCCTCTTGATTGTTGACTTCTTTCTGTTTCTTCAAGTTTGATTATGATTTTATCTTATCTTGCAGCTGTTACTTATGTAATAGCTTCCACAGGAATTGTTACCAAGGATTGTCAATGTAATTTATCTTTTCATGTGTATTTCTTGACTTGTATTCATCGTGATAACAATCATTTTCTTGTTATTCTTCCATAGGTATTGTTTCACTTGAACATCTTATATTCTAAGAAATAGATATGCAAGATATGTACATAAACTATGTAAACATGGTATGTACAAGAACTATGAAGAAGATTTTTACCTTGTTTTAGAAGAAGAAGTATGTTTTATCCTGCTTGGCCTTCTTTGAGGGTTCCCTTTCTTCGATCACTGATGCTTCATGTGTTTCCTTTCTTTTCTTTAACTCGGGACAATGATTCTTGTAGTGACCATATTTTTGACAGTTGAAGCATTATATTTTTGACATATCTTTCTATTGATTTGGTTTCTTCCTTGAGTCAAAATTCTTCTTATTCCTAAAACTCTTGAACCTTGCTGTGAAGGCTTGATCATCGTATTTCTTTTGGGGTTTCTCTTTTTTCATTAATCCTTTATTCTTCTTGTGCACAACAATTCCAAAGTTCTTCAAATGTGGGATACTCCTTCCTTGTGTTCATGCATGCGGAAAATGCATCCCATGTCTTGGGAAGACCATTGAGTACTATATTTATCAGTTCCTTCTCTGAAATGATTTCTTCAATAGCTTGTAGTTGATCTCTTAACCGAGATATTCTCACAAGGTATGATGTTATGTTGTCATCATCATTCATTTTCATGTCACATAGCTCATTCTTCAGACTCATTACTTGTCCAATGTTTCTGACTGAGAAGAGGTTAGTTAGGGCATCATACATCTTCTTAGATGAGTCAAGATGAGAGATTTAGGGTATCGAGTGGTATTTTACAGTGTCCACTATGATACTCATGGAATTGATGTCTTTGTCCTTTAAATTTTACATAACTGCAACGTTATGAGGTTCCTTCTCTTTTCCTTCTTCAAACTATGGTTCCATGATCTTTCCTTTCATGATATCCAACACTTTATTCTTGGAAAGGATGAGATCAATCCTTGTCTTCCATGCTCTGAAGTTAGAAGCCCCTTTTAACTTGTTTTTTGACTTCATAGAGTAAGTCATGACTGCTTTGATTTGGTCAACCTTTGACTTTGACCAAAAAATCAAACTTGGCATCTTAGATTGCTGAGAGTACTAGGAGGCGCGATGGGTTAGGGAACACTAGGCTATCCAGAAATTAGGCCAATCTCTTCACTTAAGGTGCCTCAACAAGAGGGTTAGGGTTTCGTTGCTGCAGCAAAAAATGACTGCAACTGCAACTGTAACTGAGCAAATCCTCCCAATCTATATTCCAACAGTTAGACTGTCCAAAGATAGTGTGGGCCCATAACCTGTTAGAAATAATAGATGTTCTCATTTAACCATATAAAATATAGCAATATTTTCACCCAACCATAGGCCTAAGCCACCCCCGAGCACCTTAACCTTGACAGAGAGTGATTTCGGAAGAAAACCCTAGGCCTAATAACCAATCAATGTAGCGTACCTCTCTCTAGAGCTAGCACACAAGGAATAAAGTCCAAACCATAAACAATAGAAATTCCAAGCCTAAACTGAGAATATAGATTGCAGTAGTTGCAACTACAACTACTCCCTAGACTTGTGCACTTACCCAATTTATGCAGTGCACACTTCTACATTTCTGCAGTTTCGAGTCGTGTCTTCAAAATGAGCTTTGACGTCCTGTATTTATACTATTTTTCCTGAGTTGTCTAGGCCAAATTCTCATTTTGGAGGATAAACACTTAATATTAAATATTTCCTTTAGCCGACTTGTCTTCTAGGGTTATTTCCAATGCTTTAGGGTTTCTTCTTTCTTCCTAGAATATTCTATTCTCATCAGGGTTACATGTGGAGGTAAGTACCTCCCACAACTACCATAATATAAACATTATGAAGACATGGTACACACATTTTTATGTGTTTCACACACCTGGGTAAGTGCACACATTTCACTATGTTGCGCACACTTGGGTTAGTGCATGAAAATTAATGGATATGTATGAAGGCCATAGATCCTGTATGATTATTAAGCTGGTGAGCCTGAACACAGATAAGACAATGTGCATATCCATGTAAATATAATCATGAATATTAATATAATATTGCATCACTATGCGCTGACTGACTCAGACAAAATGAGATGGGGGGCCTACTCCATCAGAAAAGGGAAAAGGCGGTGAGTCATAAGTTTTGGGGAATATTTTATAATATTTCTAGGAAAAGTGTAATGTCAAATATATATTAATTTATCATAAGTTCCCAAGGGTAGGGAACTGGTCACCAAGTGGATTAAATATTCTTTTGGAGGTGACAAGTGTCAAGTGGAAGGACTGCAATATATATTGCTGTCCTTAGTTTATTTTGAGGGGGATTACAATTATTATTCATGTTGCAAGCTATGTTGAGTAGAAAGGGTTTGAACTGTATGGAAAATCCAATTATTACCTTATCTTCCAGAGAAGCTTGTAGGGATTTGTGGCACTGTATCCAAAGTTTCATTGTCAAAGAGTCGGGTTGGTAAATCGTGATCAGTCTCTCTGAGTGAGAGACTGACTATTGTGGAGTGGTTTCCAGACTTGTGAGCATACTCTCTAGGAATGATTTTTGCTGAGAGTTGTTCCCTAGTGCATTGAGCATTAGTTGCAGGGATTAGAGACTTCATGTTCGACCTATTGCTGGTAACCCTGGGAAGGGAAGTGGGGAAGTCGAAGGAATGGTGAGAAGAGAAGGGGAACACTTCCTTGGGTGTGACAGGTGCATGGGGAATGAGGGACTGTGGGCTAGTTGCAACACCGAGCACCTAATATTGGACAATTATTTTGAGTTTTAGATCATAGCTTGTCGTTAGGATCCTTTTTTCCATAGTGGACTTGAGCCCTAGTTGGGGGGTGATATGTTGCTGAAAGTTTAAGAGAAATGACGACTATGGCTAGGAGAAACATCTGAGTCAAGGTTGTAGTTGCATATTTGCATAAAAGATAAGTTTTCTTTATGAGATTGTCTTGTTTACTATGTGCTTGTTTATCTATGTTTGACATGGGTTAATTCTTGTATGCCATTTCATATAAGTATTTGCTGTTATTTTTTTTAATGATGCTTGCACGTGTAAGTATGATTCATATAGCATGTATTTGTATTTATGCATGGATATATCCAATATGGTTAGTTTTTCCTACTATGATAACCTGTTGATTTTGGTTATGAGTCGACAAGAAAAGGATTGAGTGGTCAAGTGCACAGGGTGGTAGTGTTGGAACACATATAATCCTGAACTTTGAGCTTTACATTCTCCACTTCATGAAAATATAATCTTTCAAAAAATGGTAATTTAGAAAATAACTTTCAAATTTTAAATCAAATTAATTTCTGGTTAATTAATAATAAGGCGCTTGTGATATCCGTTGTTGATGAAGTTTTTTTGATTTGATCGAACGATCCTAATTTCTCTGGATTTTTGGAGCCGCCTAATGCTTAAAGACGTAAATCACTAAAGGTAACTCCAGAGCTTCGCTCTTCGGGCATTTCGATAAGTTTTAACGATAAAAGCCTTGAAACCTAAAAGTGTCTGTTCATCACTTTTTGTAAACCTTTAAAGGACACGAGTCGTGGTATACGTGTATATTTTGAGTCTTCCCCAAGTTGACATGTGGAACCCATTTCTAACATTTTCGTTTGAAGATTAATACGATTCTAAGTAACACGTGGCACCTCCCTTTTCTCGACACATCATCTAGAATGACGTCATCTGCAACACGTCACTACAGGAGATGACCCTTCAAAAATATAACAAAGAAATAATTTATAAATCATCGAAACACCAAAATTTTGAAGTATTAAACTTTAATTAATTAATTTTATCATGGTCAAGATATAATTAAAGACTTCTCACTTCAGGGTTCATAAGTTTACCCTTCATACTATCCTAAAATCTCCGAAGTCCGAATCTCCGAAACACTTAAATTTAAATATGATTAATTAAGACTTAAAATCGGTTACCAGATAGTTAATCACTTCGCAGTTTCGGGTTTCGAGGATTTCCTCTCGAGCTACATTTAAAAACCCTGAAGTCCAAATGTCCAAAACACTTGGAGTTAACACACCTTATTAAACATTATTAATTAAGGCTTTAATATCGATTATCCAGGGATTAACCTTCACAGATTCGGGATTCAGGAAATTCGCACTCTGTCTCATCTAAAACTCTCGAAAACGAACCGTCGAATATTAATGGCATTTAAGACTAATTAATGGTAATGATTCAAATGTGGATCGCAGATTTCCAGGTAGACATTTTCATTAAGGTTAATAAATTTTTCATCAGTAAAGCTACACGTAAATCAATGTATTTGATTTGAATAAAGGCACTTGGAATTCGAATTCATTTTAACCTTCCGCAATTAGAAAGCTTTCATCAGTTTGAAAAATCTCACATATTTCCTCTGCAACATGTAACCTCACTCAATTTCTTAGAGATCATGGCACCGTGAAAAATGATGAAGAAGCCTAATGCGGCTGATGAAGGTTTAAATCCAAATGCGGACGTTCTGCTGGACACTATGTCACAAGCTATAGACTCTGTTAAATCTTGGACACAAGTGTTCGAGGTTTTGGAACATGAGATTATAAATTTTTCAGAATATTTCGGTGATGAAGTAGATGATACTCACGAAGATAAACTGAGATATATAGCCTAGTCAGAGCTACACAAGATAACTACGTGACCGAGACTCATGCTGTATAACGACATGATAAGTTGGGCCTTGGAAAACATCGACGTCCAAAACAAGAGCATCATTGTTGGTTCTTACCTAAATGTATTCTCTCTACTACCTACACCATAGACCCAGGGTTCATATCTATTAGGGTACCAACAAAGCCTAAAACTATCGGCTGTTCTGGTAAACCAGAAGTCAACGCAACACAAAAAATGTAGTGCGAAGTCTCACCCGAGATAGCTTTAAATGGGTGGTTGTAATACTCAAGTGTTTATAGCTTAGGATTGAGAATGAGATAGGGGATCTTCAATCTGAGCCATTAATTGTGACTTATATTACGCCCTACTTTTATTCCATTTACTATTTTAACTTCGTGGCCTCTATTCTTGATAACTCAACAACAATTACTCAACAATATAATAACTCATTCATTCATTCATTCATTTCACACAACATCTAACTAATAAATGTATGACAAAGGTATGCATGAATTCATCACATTACATAGGTATTACCTTGGTTCACCTCCTCCTGGGATACGCCCACAAAGATTCAGCTCTTGGCTCTCTTATTATGGCGATTCTGTAATTCTCATGCCTCGCGCTTACAATTCTCCTCAAATGGGCAGGATCTCTGTGAGGTAAACTAGATCTCACCAGGATCCATAGCCTGTGATATAATCCTCAGAATAAACCTCTTCTCTTCCTCTTATCTCAATTGCTTACAAAAAAATAGTTCTCTCATAAAAAAAAACAATACATAAAGAAAATCGGACTCTACAAAGGTAGTGAACCGAACTTATTCCGAACTCCAACGAACCTCTCTATGATACCTGCGTATCTATATTTATATCTATCGATCTCTTCAACCATTTACACAAAAATATTACAAAAACCCTACAAAAACCCTACAAAAACCCTAACAACTTCTGTCGTTAGGTCTTCCTTCTCTGCATGCGTGTGTTTTCTTCCTTCCAGCAGTTGCCTCCTTCTTGCATGCACGCGTGTTGTGCTTATTTCCAGTTGTCACTTTCCTCCTGCACGTTTTCTTTCCCATTATTTCTCTTCCAGCTGTCATTATTCTTTGTGCACGCTTTATTCCCCACTTTGGCATGCTACCAACAAGCCCCCAACACTGACATGTGACTCGTCCCGACTCACCTAATATTTCTGAGCTTCCTCGATCTCTTCAGTGATCATCTAGAATTTTTCCTTTAGCTCTACTACTTTTGTCAGTGCCTGCATGGTATTTTCCTTAATGGTCTCCACTACTTGAATGACCACTTCGTCGCTCAGTAGTCCTGTGCATTCTTCCCAAGTCTATGCCATCTGTGTTCTATCTACTTCTGCCTTTGCGAGTAATTTTTCTACCCGTTCCTGTAATGGTTCTATTTGATCCTACAACTCTTGTTTCTGTGTCTGTGCAGTGATAAGTTCTTCCTGCATCTTCTTCAACTCTTGCGTCCCCTTGACGCGTTATGGGATTGGTATAGTATTTTTCCTTTGTTTGAGTTCTTGGATCGCTGCATTGATCCTCTCCTCTTCCTTGTCCTGGCATTGAACATGTGGGTCCTCCTCCAGTCTTGTCCAAAGTTGCGCTGCTTTGTCAAGCAAGTCAGCTGTCGTGCTAACCTGCTTCTCCATCTCTTGTATTTGGGCTGTTTCTACCTGCCTCCTCTGCTCCTTTACTACTGGTGGAGTTTTTGGTGTTAGTTGTTCTCGGAGATTCCCGATCTCCTTTTGGTATCGAGTAATTGCCTGCGCAATCTGGTTGATCTTTTCTGTGGCTGGGAGTTTTTTTTCTTGCGTCGTGTTTGGAAGTTTCCCAAAAATTTATCCCACTCCACGTTCCAATTCATTCCTGTGTTCCGTCTCCTCCCGAGTTTCAGATTTGGCCTACTCATACTCTTTTTCTAGTGCTTCTCGCTGCTTTGTCGCTTTCTGTAGCTCGACTAAGTTTTTATGTGACCGAGACTACATCTCGTGGTCGACGTTAACCTACAATTTGTGTAATGCCCTTGATGGAATCCATTTCAGGACCAATTGGATGTGGTCCAAATCCTTCAGTGGTGTCTGTCCCACGATTTCATCCATCTGTAGCATGCTTGGTCTTATGTGGACTATTGCGTTTGCGTGTGGCATGGGGAGGGCTGGGTATCTTTCTTCGACCTCCACTCTTTTGTTGGTTTGTGTTGTCAATGACTTTATGAATCTACTGCTACTTTCTCTCTGAGCCTCTCTGAGTGTCCTGAGGAGGTGTCCTATTTCTGCTAGCTCTTTTTTCAGATTATCCCTGTGATGTGCTGCATGGTCGAAGTTGTTGGCACAGGGGCAGACCCAAGGTTCACTCCAAGAGTGCACCAACAAGCCCTAACTACTGGCCCTTTTGGAAACACCTACGAATCAGATGTAGTCTCGCCCGAAGTAGCTATGAGGGGGTTGTAGGACATATTTGTCTACAACCAGGGGAATATCAAGTAGATCTTAACACAATACAATGCAGTATACCTAGCTCACTTATCACTAAAATCTACTCCACATTCTATAGATTTGATTTAATACAATAATGCAATAAAATTATATCAAAGACAAAGATAAAGCATCAATCCTACACACATAACACTAGATATATGTGGTTCACCCTCTCCCTAGGGCTACGTCCACAGAACTGTGCTTATGATATATTAAGGTAAAGTGTTCGACAACACAGGTATTCCAACAGAGGACGAACACCTTCAGTAACCACTCACATAACCATATCAAAGATCAACACATCGATGTTTTCACGTGGTAAAACCCCTACAGAGAAACATCCATGGACCTAGCCAACGCGACCACTTGGAGTAGGTTATTAATGCAAAGAAAAATATTACAGAGAGATTTTACAAGAGAGTTTCTCACAATCGATCATCGACAAATGACCCTCCATGCTATTTAAATAGAGATCATGGACCAATCGGGTGTTAAGCCACAGATCAATGGCCATCAAGATCGAGGAGAGTATGAATCGTCAGATCACTCTATGTTGGGAACATATCGTGACCGTCAGATTTCCTAACTACAAATGCATACTAATGCATACTAAAGAAACACACTAAGAAACACACTTTTACCTAATGACATATTAGACCAAGTAGATCTTAACTAACTCCTAAGTGTCTAAATATCCTAACATCCCCCCTTAGGAACAACTTGGGATAGGATTGAAGGATTTACAATAGTGACACAATAGGAGAAGGAAGGAGGCATTAGAGACTATCCCCCCTTAATGACAACTTCCTAAACTCCTAACATAGATCGAAGTTTGGAAAACTTCGCTTCTGTAAGA
>ML777746.1:1273163-1304557 GCA_009831015.1 Picea engelmannii
GATGTTGTGCTTCTTCATCGCTGCTTCTAAGGCTGCCATCTTCTTGAAACATTTGGACTCATCATGACCATCTTTATCACAAAATTTGCAATGTCTGTTAGTATTCTTACTTTTATATTTTTCTCCTTTGTCACCATTAGGAGTTGAAGCTATTTGAGCGGGTTTGGGACCCTTAGGTTGTTTGTTGTTGTAGCGAGGATGTTGCTTCTTGGGATACTTGGGTTTATCTTTCTGCTGGGAAACTGAGGCTTTGTTGGAGGTACCTGCAGTGTTGATTACTCCAAGTTGTACAAGATTATCTTCCTCTCTAATCAAAGAAGCACAAAAGGACTCAACAGTGGGTTTTACATAAGCTTTCCCTAGAGCCTCTTTCATGGCATAAAAGGTAGATACAAACAAAGAATATGCACTACCTAGCTTAGAAAGAATAAGATATATGCAACGCTCTTCCTCCATTTTTATCTTACATTCTTCACATAAAATTCTGAGTGTTTTAAACTTAGATAGATAGTCTCCAAGGCAAGAAAAATCACTTGGACTCAAGGTCAGTATTTGATTTTCTAACTGCTGTGCTCGAATAATATTGAGTTTACCAAACACAGATTCAATCATGTTCCAAGCTTCTTCGGGGTCATCAATTCCTTGAAGGTGGTACCTTAAATCAGGAGAGATGAACATTCCGATTAGTCCACGTGCTTCGTCATTCCTATTATCCCATTTGGTTTTCTTATCATCATCAATGGGTGTTGTTTCCTTTCCCAAGGTAATCCGGTACAAGTCTTTACTTCTTAATAAATCTTCCATATGGGATTTCCATTGGAAGTAGTTGTTGTTGGTAAGCAAGACATTACTTGTAGAATCCATATTAAATATGAAGATAATGCAGATTTAAAAACTAAAACTAATGATCTGGATGGAAAGATCTCGAAAAGTTATGCGGTTTTAAAAAAACGGCATTGAAAACGGACTTCCGATGTGAGAGTTATGCCCTTTTAAAAAAAAGGCATAAACGGTAACCAAATAACCACGTGATATTGTAAGCTACTTTATGAAGTGACCCACTTTTATAAAGAGAAGTGGGGATCACTTTTACAATGAAGTTACTTATAACGGAAAAGTTGCATGCAAAATAAATAACTCTAAAATAAAATATAAAGCTACTTATAATGATTCACTTTTATACTTGAAGTGAAATGCACTTTACAATTTTTAGCATGAACTTTTTAAAAAAAAGTAACAAAAGAGAGACTTGAACTCAAGACCTCTTACTTAATAAGGAAAGTTTTAACCAAATGGTCTAGAAAAACATATTGTAATGTTTAGAAGGAGGATTGTTGTTGTTGTTTTTGTTGAAGACGACCTTGGAGAGCATGCTAAAAAAAACTCTTTTCACACAAGAAAAAAATTTCGCTTCTCAATGACAACAAGGGTTAGATCTCGGTTACCTTACTCGGAAGATGCACCTTTTCCTATCTATTTCTGATTTGCTGAGATCACACAGGGCATGGGGCAAATAAAATACGTAGATCTAAAAGAGGAGCAACCCGGAAATAAAAAATACAAACCGAAATAAAATCAAAATAAAACTTTGCAGAAATTTTAAAAATGCGTATTCAGGCTTTATACCTCTGGATCTGACTATAATGGCCATATCTTGGGAAACAAAAGCCTTTTCAAGTGAAACAAAAAGTGTTCCTAAATGAAACAAGTGCTACAGACGCAATGGAATAGTCCTCTCAGCCTAGAAATGTACATAAATTCCAAAAAATGGAGATGAGGCAACTCGACTTCACGATCTTGATCTACAACAGGAGCGGATCTTCAACCCCAACCAACGTGGCCACTTGGAGAAGTTTATTAATGCAAAGAAAAAGATTACAAATTGATTTTACAAGAGAGTTTCTCACAATTTATCATCGACAAATGACCCTCCATGCTCTTTAAATAGAGATCATGGACCAATCAGGTGTTAAGACACAAATCAATGGCCGTTAATATCGAGGAGAGTATGAACCATCAGATCACTCTATGTCGGGAACATATCATGACCGTCGGATCACTCTATGTCGAGAACATATTGTGACCGTCGGATTTCCTAACTACAAATGCATACTAATGCATACTAAAGAAACACACTAAGAAACACACTTTTACCTAATGACCTATTAGACCAAGTAGATCTTAACTAACTCCTAAGTGTCTAAATATCCTAACATAAAGCTTACAGTTCTTGTCTGCGCTCTCTGCTAGCAGATATTCTTCTTCTTCTCTCTTTCTCTCCCCCTCCTGTGCACCCACCTGCAGGACTCGATATTCACACCCAGTTGAAGATCTTACAATGCCAGAAGGCTCTTACTCTCAACACTTCTCTCACTCATAATACAATATTCTCTCAATGAACAAAAATCAATAACAATGCTCAACAATAGTATTGACCCGACCTAGGTCCTCTCGACCTCTATTTGTATAATATAGTCCCTCATTGTCAGCCTTAGGTCAAGACCTAGGTGTCAAAACCCTAGATATACAAACCCTAGGTATCTAAAACCCTAGGTCAACTTGACCCTCTTTTCCCGGGCTTTGCCAGCCTGTCTCTCCTTTCTTCCCGCACAGTGCTAACGATGGATTTTCCCACTATCTGAGTTGTCCTCGATCCATATACCTTGCTTATCTATCATCCCTGATCTCCTCATCAAACGACTAGCTTTCTTGGGCTTCACTCTTTCTTTTCTTCTCTTTTTCTTGCTTCGACCCAGTAACAGTCACTGTGTCTCCCGCAAAGTTCACTTTTCACCTTTTCTTCCTTTTTCTTCACTTCCTTCCATAACCAAGGGCCAACAGGCCCCGAAAAATCACCTGTGACTTGTCCTGAGGCACTTCATATCTGATCCTTCTATTTTGCTTCGGTTTTGGACTGCGCAGTGCAACCTTTACTTTCTACTTTATGCCTCCTCTTCCTCCTTATGCATACTATCTTTTCTGTGTATGGTACCTAGTTTCAACTGCACCTAATAAATATACCCTTTTCATCTTGTTTTTACTGAGATTTGCGAGGCAGTTGGTTGTCATAGTACAACTTCACCCGACTCCCATTTACCAACCCTTCCTTCCATTCTCCGTTCAACATCTTCAGCTGTGCGTCTCCTCCTTCTGTAACATAGGCTATCTCATATGGTCCAAGCCAATGCGTTCTAAACTTCCCTGGGTGTTTTATAAACTTACTATCATACACCAGTACTAAGTCACCTTGATTGAATGCTTTCTTCTTGATGTGCCTGTCATGGTATGCCTTCTCTCTTTCCTTCTAAATTTGCTGATGAAATCCTGCAATAAGTCAATCTTCTTCCAGTTCAACCAACTGTGAAAGCCTCTCTTGAACAAATCTAGTGTCATCCATATCTGTAAAGGTAAAAATTCTTAAGCTCGGCACCAGGTATTCCATTGGGACAATAGCTTCGATACCATAGACTAGCTTAAAAGGGGTCTTCATGGTCAGTTTCTTGCAAGTGGTTCTATAGACCCAAAGTACTGCAGGTACTCTTAAATCCCAGTCATCCCTGTTCACATTACAAATATTCGTCAGTGCTATATCCAAGATTTTGTTGAATGCTTCGATTGTTCCATTTTCCTGAGGATGATAAGGTGTGCTCTTCTGACGGTAGATGGTAAACTCCTTAGTCAATCCTTCAACTATCCGATTGATGAAGTGTGTGCCTTGGTCACTCATAAGGATCTTGGGGCATCCAAACCTGGTTATTATGTCATCAAATATAAATCGTGTAGCTGTAGTTTCACTACAGTCCTTGACTGCTCTGGCTTCGGCCCATCTGGTTAAGTATTCAGTTGCAGTAATAATATACCTTGCTCCTGTGCACTTCCCTGGTGGGTTGATAGGTCCCACAAAGTCAATGGCCCATTTTTTGAATGCTTGTAGGGCCATATGTGGTGCTAATGGAATTTTGTCTCTTCTTCATGGTCTCCCAACTCTCTGGCACACATCACAGGCTTTAGCATAATCCTTAGCATCTCTATGTAAGGTAGGCCACCAAAGGCCAACTCGCAGAACCTTTTGTGCAGTTTCTTTCCCTGCATAATTTCCTCTTGCGATGCCTTCATGATATTCTGCGAGGATCAGCGGGCGTTCTGCCTCCATAACACATATTCTTAGTATCTCATCAGGTCCCATCTTATATAGCTAGCCTGCTATCAGTGAAAAGTCTACAACACACACTACTAGCTGTTTCTTTTGGGGAATTGTATACTCACTAGGTTCCATTCCTATTGATAGTAACTGGACTATTTCTGTGAAGTGGTCATCGATATTTCTGATGGCGAGTAACTGTGCATCCGACAGTGTATCCTCCAGGCTGGTGGGTTCTCCTCCATGTTCCAACCTCGACAAGTGGTCAGGGCCCTTGTTGATTCTTCCTGGTTTAACTATGATCTCAAAATCATATTCTTGAAACAACAGAAGTCATCTGCATATTCGCCCCCCCAACACTAGATTGTTGACTAGGTACTTCATCATGGAGTGATCTGTGAACATTTTAAAGTGTCCTCCCAATAAGTAATGGTGGAATTTTTGTAGCGCATACACCATGACCAATCCTTCTCTCTTTGTGGTGGTGTAGTTAATTTCTGATGTGGATAACGTCCTGCTAGAAAAGGCTAACGGGTGATCGATGTCTCCTATTCCCAGCTGTGCTAACACAACTCCCAATACAATGGACGATGCATCAACATGCACATGAAACTCTTTAGTCCAATTTGGGAAAACCAAAATGGGCACAATGACCATCTTTTGTTTCAGTGTGTCGAAGCTCTGCTGGAATTCTTCTGTCCAACTAAACCGACAATATTTATTCAACAAATTCTCCATAGGTGTTGTGATCTGGCCGTATCCTTTAATCAATTTTCTGTAATATCCAGTATGTCCTAGCACAGTGCATAACTATTTGACTGAAGTAGGAGGTGGCAGGTCAACAATAATAGCAATTTTAGAGGGATCTACCAAGAGTCGCTGCTTACACACAATGTGCCCTAACAACACTCCAAATGGTGAGAAGAAGATGCACTTCTTCAGATTCAAAGAAATTTGACATTGATTGCACTTATCCAACATTAGTCTTAGGCATTCAATATGGTTTTTCAAAAAATTAAACATAGTCTAGTCATCAAAATATGCTTCTAAAAATTTATGCAAAATTTCTTTAAATGCTTCAACCACCACCCTGGAGAAGATGGTTGGGGCATTATTTAGTCCAAATGGCATCACTGTATATTGGTAATATCCCCATTCTGTTGCAAATGTGGTCCCGTGGTGATCCTCCTTGGCAATTCAGATCTAATGATATCCTGAGAATCCATCTGTAAAAGAATACACCTCCTAGCCTTCCACATTATCTAGCACTTTGTCAGTGAATGGTGTAGGGAAGGGGTCATGCAGGCAAGCATTGTTCAGCTTCCTGAGATCTACGCAGATCCTGATTTCTCCTGTCTTCTTGTCTTGCACCACCATAGGACTAATCCATTCAGACTCTTCGACAGGTTCGATAATACCTGCTTCCAACATTTTGTCGAGCTCAAGCTTCACTTTTTCCTTATACTTTGGGTTCAATCTATAGGGTCTTTTCTTGAATGGCTTCACATATGGTTTCAAAGGTATCCTCATCTCTCCCATAGGTCCCTTGATTCCCTTCATATCAGTGAACTTGGTCGGAAACAAGTCCTGATATTCGTGCAACAACTCTGTAATCTTGTCAATGGTAGAAACATCCCAATAATCTCCGACATTGGTAAGATTTGGTGTTTCCTCTGTCCCAATGTTGACTTTTGTAATCTTGATTGGCTGACCAATAAATGGTAGCTCAACTCTTGGTCCTTTCACATCTCTTTGGCCTTCTGTCTCAACAATGTTGACCTTTCTTGGATCATCATCGTCATCTACATTAATGTTGTAACAACCCTACAGTTTTTGGAGAGGCACAGTCCACTCGTCCTCTTCTTGTTCCAAAGGGAGGCTAGATTCTTCTTCAAATACTTTCTGTCTCACAATATGTAGTGTCTATTCTACTGAAGGATATTGAATTTCAAATAGAAATGTAGTTACAAAATTCTGAGTCATACCTTTCCAATCTGTGGTGATGAGGCACAACTCTGCTTGAAGATACCAATTGATAGGTGTGGTGTCCAGCGTGTTGATGAATTTGTGCACCCATTACTCTTGTGGAATATCACTCCATGCTTCTTCACAACTTCAGACATGGTCCTTTGGGAAGCTTCGACTTGTGTACCTCACTTCGGATCTTTCTACTTGGGCTGAGAACCACGCTGTCATCAAGGTTTGACATTGTACCCAGTCTGTAATATTGCTTTTGTGCGTCCCTCACCATCTTGCTGGTGTAGCTTTCAAGGCCTCATCCATTGCCAATAATATATGTTGCATTGGTATACTTTCTTCAAAGTCCAACAAGAAGGTCTCTAATGGATTCAAACCATCAAAGGTGGGTAAGTTTCTCACCGTTGTTCCAATCCAACGAACTTCTCTGGTCAGCCTGGCACACCTTCTCGTGGATACTTCATACATCTGATTTTGCCAATTTTCCAGTGCGTCTTCTAAGTCTGATGAGCATACACTGTCACTTCGCCAGCTGAGATTTCCATCAGCCATAGGATTAATGTAATCTTGTTGTCTGGCTTTCAATTTGTAGATATTCTCCAATTCATATGCGTGGTCTTCTTCTCTGATGGGTTCTGTGTTTCTCTGACCTTCATCTGGATCTAAAGGTGCAATGACCCTTAGGCCGTTTCTTTCAAATGTCATATGTATCTTCTTCAAATAAAAAATAGTAGAGTTGTTGAAGGCCCAATCAATACCTAACAGTGTCGGGTAAGGGCAACTGTCATCAACAATTTCAATGACCTCAAAATCTGCAAAGGTCCTCACTCCGTCGATGTCCATAGGGACATGCTCCAGTCATCCAAATGGGCCGAAAGCTTGCTGATTATCCATCCTAAGCCTTATAGGGGAATAGACTAACTTCGTTTTTCCCATCAGTGCCCAAGTTTTCTTTGTCATGACATTAACCTCTGACACTAAGTTGAGGAACACATAGTCTATGTAATACTCTCCTATCTGAGAATTCAAGTGTAATTATTTGTTTGTCCTTATCCTTTTCCCAATTTGGTGTACTGACCTATTCAACAAGGGGTCTATCTTTCCTAGCTCATATTGCTTGATTAAATTCTAAAGTTCCCTTACAACATTTTCATCCTGGATTAGCTTAATACAAGTATATAGATATTCCATGAGTTTTCTTACCTATTTTCCCTCTCTCGGCGAAGCAGACTGATCGAATAATGGTGGCATTCCATATTCTCTTACTTCTAGCCATGTTCTTGATAATGAGCCTTGATCTCTTCTGAATTATTTCCTTGCATCTTCAAAT
Organism: Picea engelmannii; assembly: GCA_009831015.1. Lineage (NCBI taxonomy): Eukaryota > Viridiplantae > Streptophyta > Pinopsida > Pinales > Pinaceae > Picea > Picea engelmannii. The sequence goes on from ML777746.1 coordinate 1,280,612, forward strand.
GTTCGTCTTTCTTTCTTGGCATCAAAATTTTGAGTCTTCTCCGCAACTTTTCTGACTCCTGAGTATTCTGTAGTCTTTCCTTGGGTCGCTCTATCTTCTCCTGTAACAATGCCTCCTCGAGTAATAAAAGTGAATCTTGGGTCTTCTCTGCGAGGTTCAACATATATCAACTACACTTGTGGGTTCTACTGAGGTCCTCGTCTTTCTTGAAGCTTAACCAACAACATAGGACAATCTTCTATAACATGCTCAAAAGAATTGCAGTAAATGAAAGTAGTATAAGGGTTTTGACAATCCCTTGCTAGATGTCCTGGCTGCACGCAGTTATATTATCTGTCCTTAGCCTCGACCCATTCCTTGTCCTCGTCCTCGTCCTCTGTATCCATTGTGAGGATTGAAGTTTCCTCTTCCTGGGGAGTTGTACTGCGTAGTGTTTCCTTCTTGCTATACTTCTCCTTGGATCTTGCATACATCTCTTGACCTTTCATGCATGAGGTCATAGGCCCTTCAGTCTCTATCATCATGCCCTACTGACTTACAGATGCTGCAATATAGGTTTGAAGGTGTCTGAACATACTTCTGCATGTAATAGCACTCACCAGGGCGATGTCAGTTTCTGCATACTTTGCACTAGGGAAATGTGACTTTCTTCAAGGGGCTCGAAGCTCCTAAGGCCAAATATTCATGAAATACAGGGAAGTGTTCCTTATCATGGCCCTCTGATCTACATCTGACACACCAAATGTCTTCTCTTTTTTCCTTTCCCTTATCCTTTTTTATGTCTTCGACCTGTAAAGACAAATTGGTCAGTTGGCTCAAGATCTGGTTCATACCTGAGCTGGATTCTCCCATAGGGGATGATTCAAGCTTCATGGCGATCTCCAACGCCTCAGACTGCGAAGCAATTTTCTGTTGCATTAGAGGAACTTTGATGTGTGTTAACAACACAACGATGGAACATTCTTTGTTCTGTTCATATGGGATCTTAAAAGTTAATCGACCTGTTAAGGTCTTGAATCTCTGATCGAATTCCCAGACAGGTTTGACAACCTTCTATTTGATCTCCTTCAACTTTGTAATACATTGTGACTCTGATTTGGGTTTCTTGAATTCTGCAATCAGCGCGTTCTTGATCTCATTTAATGGTTGAGGATGTGCAAGTCCTTGGACAAGCTTCATGTACCATCTCAGTGCGCAATATCTAAGAGTAGTGTTGAACTGGGTTCTTTTGATGGCCTCATCAGTGACATTCTTAATATTTCACACAACTTCACACAAGAATTAGTGTTCATCTGGGTCTTCAGATCCATCCCCTCTAAATATAGGGAACCTCATCTCATTTGCCATAGAGCTACCTAGGTTTCTTGTCTGAGTAGATGATGAATTTCTAGTAGTAACACTCTGAGGACTCTGATGACTCTGATAACTCTGATTTCCTAGTGCTGTTGAAACAATAGGAGGGTTAATGATACTTACTTCAACAATTTGCGTAGTTCCTGAGTTTTCTGGCTCGTCCTGGCGAAGTTCTTTAGTTGCTCCTTCCTCTAGCCTAGAGGGTTCTGGACGTTCTTCGTTTGTTAGATCTTCCTCTTCTCCGTAGTTTTTCTTAAATAGATTCTCAAGGTGAACCCCTTGAAATACTCTTCCATTGCGTGTATGTCCCACCTCTGTGTCACTGTCGCTGTCTGAATTCCTGAACATCAACCTTTTCAGATCCAACCAATCTACTATATCTTCAAGATGTGGTTTTCATGCAAGAGCATCTTGATTCTTAACTTCAAAAAATGCAAAAATTTCCCTCTGGGTCCTTTGAAAAAGTATCTCTCGGCTTGGCTATACTATTCTACTCTGTCAACAACAAATTTGATGATATACCCTCCAATGGTACTATCAAACCAATGATCTATTTCTCTGGATACAATGTTGTCGACTCTTTTAACCTTCTGGATTAGTGTCGGCATCCAAACCATAGGGGGTCTAGATATGATCTCGAATTGGGTATCAACTAACCTAGCCAACCACTCAAACAACTCCCAATGGATTCATCCAAAGAAGATCTCGTGGATGTCGGTGAAAATGTATCTTTGTAGCCAATCTTCAGTACTCAGCTTAGGGTTCTTATTTTGGGCTTCAGCTAAGTCACTCTCTTGATCTTCTATCCACTTTTGAATCTCTGTCTTCAATGGGAACCACCTTGAAATTCCCTCACGAAGATTCCCGTCCCGACAATAGAACCATTTTTTGGCACAAGGGCAGACGCAAGGTTCACTCCAAGAGCGCACCAACAAGCCCTAACTACTGGCCCTTTCGGCAACACCTACGAAGCATATGCAGTCTCACCCGAAGTATCTATGGGGGGGTTGCAAGACAGAGGTGTCTACAACCAAGGGAATATCAAGCGGATCTTAACACAATAAAACGCAGTATACCTAGCTCACTTATCACTAAAATCTACTCCACATTGTATAGATCCGATCTAATACAATAATGAAATAACAGTATATCAAAGACAAATATAAAGCATCAATCCTACACACATAACACTAGATATATGTGGTTCACCCTCTCCCTAGGGCCACGTCCACATAACTGTGCTTATGATATATTACGGTAAAACTTATAGTTCTTGTCTGTGCTCTCTGCTAGCAGATCTTCTTCTTCTTCTCTCTTTCTCTCCCCCTCCTGCATACCCAACTGCAAGACTTGATCTTTGCACCCAGCTGAATATATTACAATGCCAGAAGGATCTTACTCTCAACACTTCTCTCACTCATAATACAATATTCTCTCAATGAACAACAATCAATAACAATTCTCAACAACAGTACCGACCCGACCTAGGTCCTTTCGACCTCTATTTATACAATATAGTCCCTCACCGACAAACTTTGGTCGCGTTCTAGGTGTCAAAACCCTAGATATACAAACCCTAGGTGTCTAAAACCCTAGGTCAAATTGACCCTCTTTTCCCAGGCTTCGCCAACCTGTCTCTCCTTTCTTCCCGTACGGTGCTAACAGTGGATTTTCTTGCTATCTCAGTTTTCCTCGATCCATATACCTTTCTTATCTATCATCCCTGATCTCCTCATCCAATGGCTAGATTTCTTGGGCTTCACTCCTTATTTTCTTCTCTTTTTCTTACTTCGACCCAGTAGTAGTCACTGTGTCTCCCACGAAGTTCGATTTTCACCTTTTTTTCCTTGTTCTTCGCTTCCTTCCATAACCAAGGGCCAACATAAGTCTTCTGTGAGACAATCCTGGACCATTCTAGTGATCATTTCTCTGTCGTCCTTTGTGATCGTATAGTCTGGTGATGTTCATTGTGCCTTTGATTTCTTCTGCACCCCTGCGGCCTATACAACCGGTCTCTTAGTTCCCCCTTGCTCCTGTGTGGTGGGTTTTGGGGTTGTCTCTTATGCTCCCATAGCTTGTTTTGAATTTTCGTTGGTTTGTTTCTACCCGTTTCGGGTTCCTGTCTGCTTTGACCCTTCGTTTTCCTGAGTCGGTTTGTTTTGGCCCGTCCTTGGTTTCTTGTTCACTAGGATTTGGGGAGGATGTGTTTCCACCTGCACTGCTTCTCCTTCTGCAAGTCCTTCCAGTACTTCCCGGGGAATGGATGGGATCCTCCATTCATTAGGCCATTCACTGAAGACCATGTCTATATCACCTTCTATGATGTAGTAGCGCATTGGTAGCCACTGATTATCTGGATCCTGTCTGGGTTGTATCCACATGGCTTGACGTGTAGCCCAGAAGTTAGCGATATTCCCATATTGCGCGACAGCTTCTAGTGTTATTATCCTTGACCGACTAATATCTTCCTACATGTCCCATAAGTATGCTTCAAATACTATTCCATTGTCCCTCTTCTATCTGGCCTGTGGCCCCGATCTCAGAACTTGATATCTCTCTCTTGCTGGCTGTGGCTTGGTAAAACAAACTACATACTCTAGTTCCCGTCATCCCATGAAGGCTATAAGGGTGAGTAGCCATGAGTAATGAAACTCTGTACCGAGTTCCTGCACATCCTTGCAGTCCACATGGAACAAGTTTAGCAGATAAGGCGCCCAGCTCATGAAGGTGCCTTTTGCGCATTGGGATTCTACTGCGATGACTCTTGCTGGTACTTCATCTTTGCAACATTTTCCTAACAACTTACAGGATAATATCTTTGCACTCAGTTGTGTTGCTGCATTTTTTATCCGTTTGATTATAATTCTTCTTGTCTCCCTAACGGTGCCATATTTCTTCTTCATTTCCTCCGCTAGTTCTTTTTCCTTGGATTTATCGTCCATAATCAGTGCGGGATCCATACCCTGGCTGGGTAGTCTTGTTATCTGCGCAATAATCTCAACTATTATGGGGATGGGCTTGTCCAGCCAGATATCCCCTCCATGCGTAAATTCTAACAACTGCTTAATGCATGTTGTCGCATACTGGCCTCTGCCAAAGTGTGGGAGTTTCAACAATCCTAAAATGCCTATTCGGTCCAGTCTGAATTCCCATTGGTGTGGTTGGCTGATCATTTCCCCAAGTTTGTTGACCACTATGTTTTGCATAAAAACCCTTGGCGCCAGTTCTGGGTACCTGGTGTCATCTGAGACGTCATGGTTAGAATATTTGAGCTTCCGAATGTGACCCAGTAGTTGCAGCTCTACCTGTACTCCCTCTGGTATGCGTGGTAGCACGATTTTTGCTGCCGGTTTCTTGTAAGGTGAGCTTGGTATCAGAACTTTGTCTTCCGGCTGTGGTGGTTGGTACAAAGTTCCAACGATTCCTGGTTTCTACCTTGTAAGCCATTCTGGCCAAGCCGAGGTGGTTCTCGTGGTTTCTTCTGTTGGTTGACCTAGGCTGGGTATCTACACCTTGTCTGGTTTCCCTTCTGATTCTTGATTCTGTGTTGTACTATTACCTTCCGCGACTGGTTAAGTGATTTTTGGTTGTACTTCCTGTTGGGGTTCCACTTCCTCGTTCGAAGGTTTCTGTGCCTCTTCTTGCGTGTCCTCTTCCATGGCCTCTGCTTGTGGCTACTGAATCTCCTCCAGTATCAGTGTAGAGTTCACTTGTGGTATCTATGGGGATGGGATATCATCGATATCAACGATCTTCGGTTGCTGTTGCTCATTTTCTTCCAGCGATCCTCGTGACCTAGTTTGAACTCTGGTTTCTCTGGTGGTCTAACTTGGTTCGATGGACTTCAGTGGTGCTATAATGGTGAGTGTGGAATGTCTTCTGACTTTAAAAGACTGTGGTGAGCTCTGTGGTCTCGCTCTAGTCGTTCAAGCTGTCATTTCTCTCTCTCTGTTCTCCTTTCGTGAATAGACAAGTTGTTTCCATGCTCGTGTGTTGTATGGGCTTGTCATGAAGCTTATCACAGACTCTTCCTCCATGATGCGATTAATGCACCATAACTATGGGTTCAATGCATCTGCGGTAGTTTTGTACTTGCCATTATGCCTCTCTTTCCATTTCCATTTGGTGTGTTTAATGTGAGGGTCCATCAGTCCTTGACGTGCTTTAATTTCACTTAGTTCTTGTTGGCCCTCGACCAAGTTTTGAGGAACACTTGGTCATATTTGACCATTTTTGGACTTCGACAGCCTGTCAAAGATGGAGCACTAGGAGAAGCAGAGATCACAGGATCTCAACCTACTTTTGGGGCCCTTTTAGGGTTTTGGGTTAATGTAATGGGAAAGGGATGTCGGCCCATGGGTTTACCCATGTTTAGGCCTATTTTGTAAAGTATAAATAAGTAACTAAGAAATGTAAGAGAGGGTGAGAAGATAATCTAAGTGCTAGTAAAGACTTTGTGTATATTGTGTGACTGACTTGCAGAGCTGAGTGCAAGTGTTGTAAGTGCTGAGTGCATGGATTGTAAGAAGGCTCTGTGCTAGAACTACTCGGGGAAGGAGGATCTGGCGAGGTGCACGTAGATCTCTTGTCCTATGCGGAGTACACGTGTGAGATCTGTGCTCTAACCCGATTGAACAAAGATAATAAAGAATAAGAAGACTTTGTGGACGTAGCCCCAGGGTGGGGGTGAACCATGGTAACTTTGTGTGTTGTGCTCAGTGCTTCTACCTAATGTGTTGATTTATTTCCATGTGTTTTTCTTTGATATGATTATGCTATGTGCTTTTCTATTATATGTATGGGTGTAGATCTGACATATATGAAAGTGATGAGTGCTAAACCTATTTTTCTTTTGCTAAGTGCTAACTTAACCTAGATCTAAGTGAATGTTGCGGTGCTCTGTGCCATCTGCAGAGTGCCATGAGGGTTAAATACTGATGAATGATCTGTGCTAAAGTTCTTTCTAAGAGTAAGAATCACAAATCTGTGTCCCAGCTAAGGTTGCAGACACCTGATTCTTGAAACCACCCCTGCCTCTACCTCGGGTGAGACTTCATCTACTTCGCAGGTGTTGCCGAAAGGGCCGATAGTTAGGTTTTTGTTGGTGCGCTGTTGAAGCGTTGAACCCTGGGTCTGCCCCTGGGCCAAAAAATGGTTCCATTGCCAGGACCTGAAACTGTGATTGCTGGGAACCAAGGAAGAAGAAACTTTGTGCAAAAGGAAGCTTTGTGCATAGATCTGTTTCCCTAGTGCGCATCTTTTTACTTGACCTGTGAAGCTTTGTGCCAGGAATAAGGTCAGATCTGAAGAAAGGAAGATCAGATCTGAAGAAAATAAGCGAGATCTGAACTCTTTGTGCTCTAAGAAAAGTAAAAGTCGAATTTTTTGAAAGAAAGAAGTCAGATCTACATAAAAGAGGTAAGATCTGTAAGCTCTGTGCTCTAATAAAGGTAAGAATAGTCAAAATTTCTTAGAACTGGAAGCTTTGTGCTCTGTAGAAGTAAGAAAAGTGAAATTTTTTGTTTCTATAGCATGGATATAGGTATGTTTGATAGATTTTGTCCTAGCTTAAAAAATAGGGCATTAATAGATGAAATAAAGTTTGTTATGAACATATATGATAAGTATAATGATAGATATGTTATACCTATGCATAGAAAGAATGAATGGACTAACAAGTGGATGCAGGATCCTAGAAATAATTTTTTGCAGGCTAGCTACCATGATCCTGGTGTGCAGTACAAAAGAAGTTGGGGATCATTTAAGAGAAAGAGAGGATTAAACCTCTATTACAGCTGCAGAAGACCGAGACATCTTGCTAAGGAATTCCCTGGTGGGAGATCTAGTTATCTTTGTTGCAAATATTTGGACCATGACGTATTGGATTGCCCTAGAATGATCGCTAAGCTTGAAAGGCTAAATATGAATCAAGAAGACCAGAAGGCAGATCCAGAAAAGGTAGAAACCCAACAAGAATCAGAGAAAATATTAATACGGATAAAAGAAACCGTGAAGAAACATAAAGATGTTTGATTACTAGATATATTCAAAAAAAAGGAGCAATTCGAAGAAGGAATAGGGGACTTCGACATTGACTGTATTCTTGATGAAGAAACACAAGTGAACATTATGCCAAAAAGAACTTGGGAAGTTATAGGAAAGCCTGCCATGATCCCTTCCCTAGGAGGAACACGTTTATTCATAGGAAAGCTAGTAAACCTATGTGGAAGGCTCGCCCGGATACCTATGACTGTCAATGGAACTTTGACAGAGGAAGACTTTGAGATTATTAAATTTGTTGAATCCAACACCCCATTTACCATGCTCATAGGAAAACCTTGGATTGATAGAGAACAAGCCAGACAAAAAGAGGAAGAAGAAGTTTTGGAACATAAGAAGCAAGAGTTAAAAGAATTTATGACCAGAAGGATCGTGCACTTGATTGAAGAACAAAAGAGCAGATCACGGATATTCAATACTGGTAACTTTGATGTCGAGGCTAAGAGAACACTAGAGGATCCGCAGAAGATTGAGTTACCTATTTTCGATACATAAGAAGTATTACCCAGGAACCCTAGGAAAGAATTTCAACATCGCGAAGTAACTAAGACCACAAAAGATAAGCATCATAATGGTAAAATCATTACTGAGACGAAGCTCACTGGGAAGAAGGCTAGAAAGTTAAGAAAGAAAAGGGCTAATACTGTAAGGTTACAAGAGGTTCTAGAGGATACTTCACAGAAAGAAAAATTGCAGAATTGGAGCTTCGCCGAGATATCAGAACAACGACATAGAGTACTTCGCCATGAAGAAGCAATATAGCCATTGGGGCCGATATATCCATTCGACTTCTGCTCCAAACGGGCAGAAAAGCAATAAAGGTTCGTCATCCAACCATTGAAATGCGCCATAAGGGGTCGAATAGGAGTTAATGAAGGATCATACCTGTTGCAAGCAGGCTGTTGCTAAGTTTCCCTACTTAGTCCATCGCGCCACGCACCGAGAATACCTTTTTATAAGTGAGAATTTGAGCACGAAACCTGAGATTAATTCACCCTAAGATCATTGCCTTGTTCCCACACTATTCACCGTAGTCCCTGAATTCCTTTTGCACCCGAGCTAGCTGACCCAAGCTTGTATGTCGGACGAGCTCAACACTGCTGAGAAAGTAGTTGAAGAAGTTTTAATTGACTTAATGACTGAGAGAGTCATGTCAGAGAGAGGAGTGTCTATAGGTGTACATACATCGTCCTCGGGAACATTGCCAGCTCCCCCCTCCACTTCTTGAGCACGACCATCCCGACCGCCTTCGAAAAGACGATCTAAGCTCGGAAATGACTTCGCCACTGTGAAGATGATCCCAAGTTTATTGCCTAAGTATATCCCACCACTAAGAAGCACAATGAATCGAGACACTGTACCCAGAGACTTCGACTATGCTTTGGTCACTGCGTACCTCCCGAAAGGGGTGCACGCAGTTTGTACTGACCAGGATAAGCTCGCAGCGTTGAAATTTAGTGATTTTAACCTTGGAGATCGCAAAGTTTACAATATGATAGCCCCACACAAGTACTTAACTATCATGAAAGGGAGGAACCCAAAGATTGTCCCTTAGCAATGGACCCATAACCTCGCACAGTCAACCCTCCCCAATGTAATGAAGATTACTCATTTTGGGAGGCATCAGGAAGTGAATGCATGTGTCAGATTGTTGCTGTCCTGCTACCATGGAGGATACTTATGGTTGGACCATTGCATCACTATGGATCCAATTCTGATCAATCAGATCACAGGGCTAAGCATGCAGGGCCCTGACACACATAAGTTTTACCTTGGAAAGATCACAGATCACGCTCTCGCCCAGTGAATAAAAGACACATATGGTGATGTAGAGAAGGGCACGTGAGGCTACAAGGTAGCCTCCATCGAGAATGCTATAGTGCGACTCGATTTCCAGATGATCGCAAGGAAATTAGTCTACAAGAACATACCCACACAGGTGACTGGATTTGTAGTTGACCTCGTAGGGAAGTGTGCGGAGGGACTACAAATGAACTGGGTGAAGTACCTTGTAAATAAGCTAGATCTTGATTGCAGAGAAGCACAAGACCAAGGGTATGAGTTCCACTTTAGTTGGTTGCTCATACTCATCACTTTCATCGCCTGGGAGCTCCCAAAAGGTGCCACTGTTCTGGAGATCGAACCCTTCGAACCACTGGCCACAAAGTTTTGTACATTGTGGTACTCCAGCGACATGAACAAGCAGTGGCAGTCCAATTCCATCTTCCACGCTTACTACAACCAATTGAAGAATGCAATCCAGTCTACACCGCGCCTCACACCAAACACACTTCATAGGTTTATACCTTTGATCAAATTCAACGTGGACCACCACTTCACCTATATGACATCGCACACTGATGAGCACAAACAACAACTCCAATTGTACTACAAGTTGACAGAAGAAGACTTGGAGCAGATTACCAAGGAATGGTCGGTGGACCTCCTTGTTCCAGCGGACCTCGCAGAAATGTCCGACGTGGAAATCCCTGAAGCTATACTGGATACACCTAGATCAAGCAGGATTAAGAAGGATGATGAAGTTCAATATATTCATAGCACATCCACGAAGACTACTTCGATCTCACCTGTGCAGGGAGGTGATGGTGAAGAACTAGGTGGCACAGAAGTTGAGAAAAATAAAGGCGAGGTTACTTCACCTAGAGAGGAGGAGGATTCCTCTAAGAAAAGGAAGGTCACCCCACCAAATCCCTCATCTCGAAAGAAAACTAAGGCCACCCGGACTACATTTAAGACTACCCTCACATAGGACAACTTTGACTTCTTGATCGATGCGCTAAATGATGCCTCACTAGAGATCGCAGAAAGGCAAGAAGTGAAGCAGGAGGAGATATTCAATCGACTCAAGGGTGAACTACAAGAAGTGCAGTAGACACTCCAATTTAGCTGAGTTGTTTCTACTATGTCCTTGACGACAGGAATAGCAGGAACAAGTGATGAGCCCACTCAATTACACCAGATCGCCGATCAAGTCGAAGCTCGCCTTCGACAAGCTCAAGAAGACACAGTGCAAGCCACCCAGGATTTGGCACAAGTACAGAGCGCACTTATAGTACAATAGAGGAAGGAAAAACATGAACAACTTTCCTTAAAAGTGAAGTGGGAGGAGGAGAAAGAACAGTTACAGCAAAGAAATGACCAATTGCTAGCAGAGAAAATTGACGTACAAGAACAAGTTCACAAAGCACTTCTCTCTGTGATGGTCATTGAAGTGAAAATTGAAGAACGCGTCCCATAGTAGGTGGCACAACTTGAAGAAGTAATCCAACAACTTCAACAACGCATCGGAGATCTAGAAATTCATACCGTGCCTGAGACTCCTCAAGAAGTAAGAGATCTAAGGGAGGCAACAACCCGTAGCACAGTTGACAGATTAAAAACCTTGGCTTTGGAATGTAAGCAGCTGAGTGGTAGAAGCTCCCAGACTTATGAGAACCTCATAGAGAACCCAGAATTGAAGACATTAGAGGCACACCTCCAAGAAGAAAAACAACATGCAGACAATCTGTAGGCGCAACTGAAGGCCTTGACCCCAGTCGAAAGAATGAAGATGTTTGCAGAACAACGCACCACCCAAAAACAGGTACACACACTGCAAAGTAAAGTGATGGAAGTCTCTCAAAGACTTCAACCAGTCCAAGATAAAGCATGCCAACTGTTCACTGAAGTTGAGAGCCAGGTAGTCGAGCTTGAACAGGTTGTCATCACCACATAACAATGCATGGAAGGACCAGTGAACGCCACAGTGATCCAGGAGCTCACTGAGCAAGAGGCTGTCGCACTGCAGCAGGTCGAATTAGCTCGGGCCAAGCTTGAGGCATTCGAGGTAGAATTGATCAGACCAAAGTGACTCGGGACGAGTCACAGGTGAGTGTTGGGGGATTGTTGGCCCTTGATCAAGTTTTGAGGAACACTTGGTCATATTTGACTGTTTTTGGACTTCGACAACCTGTCAAAGATGGAGCGCCAGGAGAAGCAGAGATCACGGGATCTCTACGCACTTTTGGGGCCCTTTTAGGGTTTTGGGTTAATGTAATGGGAAATGGATGTTGACCCATGGGTTTACCCATGTTGCAGAGATGAGTGCAAGTGCTTTAAGTGCTGAGTGCATGGATTGTAAGAAGGCTTTGTGATAGAACTACTCAGGGAAGGAGGATCTGGCGAGGTGTGTGCAAATCTCCTGTCTTATGTGGAGTACAAGTGTGAGACCTGTGCTGTAACCTGATTGAACAAAGCTAATAAAGAAGAAGAATACTTTGTGGACATATCCCCAGGGTGGGGGTGAACCACGGTAACTCTGTTTGTTGTGCTCGGTGCTTCGACCTAATGTGTTGGTTTCTTTCCATGTGTTGTTCTTTGATATGATTATGCTATGTTCTTTCCTCTGATACTCTTAGATAGATCCACTTTTATTTGTGCTTCTTAGATGAATGGGTGTAGATCTGACATATATGAAAGTGCTGAGTGATAAACCTATTTTGCTGTTTCTAAGTGCTAACTTAACCTAGGTCTAAGTGAATGCTACAGTGCTCTGTGCCATCTACAGAGTTCCATGAGGGTTAAATACTGATGAATGATCTATGCTAAAGTGCTTTCTAAGAGTAATAATCACAGATCTGTGTCCCAGCTAAGGTTGCAGACACCTGAGTCTTGAAACCACCCTTGCCTCTACCTCGGGTGAGACTTCATCTCCTTCGCAGGTGTTGCCGAAAGGGCCGGTAGTTAGGGTTTTGTTGGTGCATTGTTGAAGCGTTGAACCCTGGGTCTACCCCTATGCCAACAATGCTGTCCTATCATCTTGATTTTTTCAACTTTTCGTTTCCTACTCGTTTGTCTTAGGCATGTAACTGTTTCTCTTGCCTTAACTGCATTCGTGTTTCGAGCGTCCTGTGGTTTTTTTTTTTTTTTCACTACACGATGGGTGGTTGACTGTCCTTGTACAACTTCAGTCGGCTCCCATTGATCATTCCTTTGAGGTATTCTCTTGACAAATCTCTTAATTGTACAGCTCCATCGTCTGTTACATATTTGACCTCATATGGTCCTAGCCAATGCATTCTCACCTTTCCTGGGTGCTGAAACGACTTGCTGTCATAGAGAAATACTAGATCTCCTTCCATGAAAGTCTTCTTCTTAATGTGTCTATCATGCCATGCTTTGTCTATGGCATTTTTCACTTGTTGATGGAATCCTACCAGGATTCGGTCTTCCTCCATTACTAACAGCTGATTCAGTCTTTCCTGTATTGCACTGCGTTCTGTCATTTGTGTGATAGAGGCTATGCGTAAGATGGGTACAAAACATTCTAATGGCACTACCACTTCTTTCCGTAGACAAGTTTGAAAGGTGTGTTCCATGTCAATATTTTTCTTGTCGTCCTATATGCCCATAATACTACTGGTACTTTGAGGTCCCAGTCATCTCTGTTGACATTACAGATCTTTGTGAGTGAGTTCTCTAGAATTTTGTTAAAGGCCTCTACTGTGCCATTCGCCTGTGGATGATATGGTGTACTTCTCTGGTGGTGAACTTAAAATTCCTCAAGAATAACGTGGATGGTGCTATTTATGAAATGCATGCCTTGGTCACTCATAAAAAATCTTGGGCATCCAAACCTAGTAATTACTTGTTCGAATAAGAAGTGTGCAACGATCTTTGCACTGTAGTATTTTACTGGTGCGGATTTCGCCCATTGTGTTAGGTATTCTGTCATGGTGATGATGTATCTTTCCCCTGTTGTCTTGGCTGGTGGGTTAATTGGTCCCACAAAGTGTATTTCCCATTTATCAAATGATTTTAATGTCACTTGTGGTAATAGCAACATCTCAACCCTTCCGTTGGGTTTTCCTACCCTTTGACAGACATCTCATCTCTGACAGTACTCTTTCAAGTCTCTGTGAATGGTTGGCCACCATAATATTGCGCGGAGTACCTTTTGCACGATATCTTTTCTTGCGTAGTGTCCTCTTGCTAATCCCTCATGGGATTCTGCTAAAATTCTTGGTCATTCATGCTCCAACACGTACCTTCGTAAAATGCTATCTACGCCCATTTTATATAGATGTCCTGTGATCAATTGATAGTCGGCTGCGCGAACTACCAGGTTCTTCTTCTGTGCGGTGGTATAATATTGTGGTGTGGTACCTGTGCTCAAGTACTGGATGATCTCTGTGAAGTAGTCATCTGCAATATGTACGAAAAATAGTTGTGCATCTGAAAATTTTTCTTCTAAGTTCATGGGTTCTTCTCCATTTGTGACCCGTGATAGGTGGTCAGGTCCTGCATTTAGTTTTCTTGGTTTAATGATTACTTCGAAGTCAAATTCTTGAAATAACAGTAACCATCGACAGATTCTCCCCCCCAAGACTGGCTTGTTGACTAGGTATTTGAGGGCCAAGTGATCTGTAAACATCTTAAAATGCTTTCCCAACATGTAGTGTCTGAACTTCTGAAGTGTGTAAACCATAGCTAGGCCTTCTCTTTCCGTTGTGTTATAGTTTTGTTCTGAATAAGATATTTTTCTTCTTGCGAATGCTATTGGGTGATCCAGGTCTCCTACTCCTGGCTACGCCAAGATAGCTCCAAGTGCTATCACTAATTCATCTTCATGCACATGGAATGTATTTCCCCATCCGAAAATACTAATATTGGTGCAGTGACCATATTCTCCTTCAGGTTATCCAGACCGTGTTGACACTCGTCGTTCCATTGGTACTTTGTATCCTTCCTTAGCAGTTTTTCCATTGGTGCTATGATATGCACATATCCTTTGATGAATTTTTGATAGTATCATGTGTGTCCTAACGTTGCTCGTAGATGACGAACTATTTTTGGCGCTGGTAAATTAACGATGACTGCAATCTTTGCCAGATCGACCAATAACCCTTGTTTGCATACTATATGGCCCAATAGTATCCCAAACGGTGTTCCAAATATACATTTCTTTATGTTTAGTGATATCTGACACTGCCTGCATCGTTCTAGCATCAAGCGTAAAACTTCCACATGGTTTTTCAATAGACTATATATTGTCCAGTCATCCAGGTATACTTCGAGAAACTAATGGATGAATTCTTTAAATGTTGTGATAACCACTCTAGAGAATATTGTTGGTGCATTCTTCAGTCCAAATGGCATAACTGTATATTGGTAAGATCCCCATTCCATCGTGAACGTGGTCTTGTATCTGTCCTCCTTTGCTATCTTAATCTGATGGTAGCCTGGGAATCCATCAGTGAATGAGTAAGCTTCGTGTCCCCCGACATTCTCTAACACTTCATCCATGAACAATGTAGGGAATGGGTCGTGTAGGCATGCATCGTTCAAATTCCTCAAGTCAATGCATATCCTAATCCCTGTTCCTTGTTTCTTTTCCTATACGACCATCGGTCTTATCTATTCTGATTCCTCGACTAGTTCGATTATGCCGACTTCAAGCATCCGATTGATTTCCTCTTTAACTTTATGTTTATATATGGGATTCAATCTATATGGTCGTTGTATAATCAGTCTCACTTTGGGTCTGAGAGGTATCTTCATCTCTCTCAATTCTCCTGCTATACCCTTCATATTTGTAAATGTTGTAGGAAATACGCCATTGTACTCATGCAACAACTCTGTAATGCTTTCTACTGTTGGTTCATCCCAGTAGTCTCCAATGCTGGCCATTTTGGGATGTTCAAATGTTTCAATGCTAACTTTATTTACCTTGATTGGCGTGGAAATAACTTTAGATTCTATGGGTGGTCCCTTCACATATCTTTTGCCTTCTACTTCTTCAATCTGAATGTCGCGCGGGTCATCTTCATCTGGTATTTCCTCATGTACCTAGTAACATGACAATAGTTCCTTGACTGTCTGCTTATTTTGCTACTGCTCTTCGATGATAAGTTCTATTTCTGGTTCTTCAATGAATATGAATCCTTTGATCTGTTTTAGGGTTGCATCTATGTTGGGGTTCTCGTGCTCGAACGAGAAAGTGATGGTAAAGTTCTATTGCAATGTCGTCCATTTTGTAGTTCCTTTGTGCATTTCCTGATCTATATACCAGTTCGCTGGTATGCCTTCTAATGTGTGAATGAAGTGGTGAGGCCATTCCTCTGGAGGGGTAATCTTCCACAATGTTTCACATTCATCCAAGTGCTTCGTTGGTGTCCCTAGTCCTTCATATCTCTGTTGTTTGCTATTTTTCTGTTCTCTGTCGAACCTTATGCATAGTGATATCTTACATTGGTACCCATTTTTGATAGTCTCCTTGTGTGCGCCCCACCATCTCGCAGGTGTGGCCTTGAGAGCTAAATCCAGTGCTAGTAGCCTCTGGTTATCTAGTACTTCATCTTCATATTGTGTCAAGAATGTTTCCAAATCATTTAGTCCATGGAAACTAGGTGGTTCTTTGAGTTCTGTACCTATCCACCATACTGCGCGGTCTATTCTTTCACATCTTCTCGTGGATACTTCGTGTAGTCTCTGCTACCAGTTATATAATTCAGTGTTTGAATATGTTGCACATGAAATAATACTGTGGCAACTGATTATCCCGTCTGCAGTTGGGTTTACATAATCCTCCTCGCGCGCAGTTTTTCTGTACAACTGGTTGATTTCCTCTAAGTCCAAGCAAGTGGGTTCTACGAACCTCTCCCCTTATGATGGATATAGTGGTGCTATGACCCTGTAATCTCAGGATTCAAATGCCATTTTCCTATTCTTCAAGTTAATGATGGCATGGTTTTCAAATGCCCAATCCAGACCGAGTAGTACCAGGTACGGTATTGTGCCATCCACTATTTCGATGACTTCAAAATCTGATTTAGTGCGCACACCATCAAGATCTACTATTACTCCTTTTAGTCTCCCAATTGGTAGGACCCTATGTTGGTTTGCTAGTTTTAGTTGGACATTTGAATATCCCAATGCTGGCTCTCCCATGCATTTCCAGGTTTTCTTGGGTAGTACATTCACTTCAGATCCTAGGTCCAGTATGATATCTCCCATATTGAAATCCCAAATGTTAGAATTCAATCTAAATTCCCTACTTGTTCTTCTTCTTGTGTGTAGATGATTAACAATTTTCGGTTCTATCTTTTGTTCCATCTCGTTGCTACATTTCTCTAGGATGTTTTGCAATATTTTCACAGATGAAGGATCACTGAACATTTTGATGCATGACTGTAAAAAGTCTTGGATAGTACTTACTTGTCCCTTGGGTGGCATTCCTTTGGTATGATCCAATGATGGTGGCATTTCGTATTCTGGGGATTCATGGGGTGGTTGCATAGTGGAAGTCGACACAGTGTCTACCTTTTGAAATTCTTGTTGGGCTTCCTTAAAAGTCTCCTTTTATTTGGGTGCATCAAACTTCTTCCTTGGTTCGGTGTTCTTCTTTATCCACTGGTTCTATGTGGGTTCTTGTTGGACTGTGTCATCCTCTGTCTTCATTTCTCCTAGGGTGACTATATTGATGTTCCATCCATCCTCCCTTGCTTCGACTGAAATCCATTGAATGTTCTGATTGTTCTGGTTCCTCTTTTCCTAGATCTTTACTAATAGTGTCGAGCATTCCTCTGTTTCATGGTCTGATGCACAATAGTACATATAAGTTGTTGGTGGCAGTGGGAATTCCCACGCATAATGTCCCGGTTGCTGACAATTGTGACATGTGACTAGTCCTTTGCCACATCGGAAACCTCCTCTAGCTCGTCCTCATCCTCGATATCCTGCTCGGTCCCCTCTCGGCATGTTGTACTAAATATATCACAATGTAGTGGTGCCTATTCATACAAACCTATATGGTCACCCACCTCCTCAAATTTCAAACAGGATTATGGGAAATCTGGGCAAACTAGTAGATTGGTTCATTGAGGAAAAATTCTCTTATATCCAGGTTTTTGGATTCTCAGTTCCTCCCCATGATCTCCCACAATTCTTTCCATATTAGTTGGTGTGCAGGGAAGTATCTTACCAGACAGTAATGGGAGGAATAAGCAAGGAGCTGAAGGAAACTCAAAAAAAGATATGGTCAACTTTCCCTATCCAAGTTGGCATGTTTTCACTATTAGATTTTGGTCACTCCAAAGTGGAGGCTATGGATTTGGAAGATTTCAAATTGGTTGACATCGAATTAAAAAGGCACGATCCACACAAAATTGTGGAGAACCACCTGGCCCAATTCAACATGAAAAGATATGTACATGAAAACTCCCCATATGACAAAATATTCAGGGGAGTTAGGTATTATGAGGAGGTACATGACAAATTCCAAACCCTATCCTCAGATCAACAGGCTAGTTTCCTCAGTTTCCAAAGACACAGACAAAACAATTTTCCAAAAATACTACAAGTAGAGTCAATAGCCGCTCCTCCTGCACAAGAATATATACCTCCAGGTTTTGAACCAGGGCACTCTGCTAAGCATAATATCGAGGAAACCCCAAAGAGCTCTAAGGTTTTGAATCAGGAATTAGAAGTCTCAATGTCAGGGAAGTTAGGACACCAAGCCATATCTCATCTCAAAACTTACCTAAAGCAAGGACATGATGCATCGCCTTCAAAACCAGCCACACCTACTGCTAATACAATAGAGAAACAACAATCTACAAATACCAATACTCCTATTACATCATTAACACCTCTACAGTCTAGCTTCGGAAATCCTAGTTCTGAAATCATTCTTGTAAGTGATCTTACCCCAATATCGCCTGAAGAGATGCCTCCTTCAAATTTCCTTTTTCACAAAAAAATGGAGGGCCATCATCAAGAGAGAATCACACCAGAAATACTGAGTTATAACCAAAAGGCAGAGGATGTTGTATGATGGAAATGATCAAGATGATTCAGAATTCATGAAAGAAGTTGCAGGTTCAGTGGGTGCCTTTGCCACTGCAAATCAATGGTCTATGGAGAATTTGGAAGAGAAACTAAGACATAAAATCCTATTGGCAGGGCAGTTGCAAGATCAAATATTGGCCTTGGAACAGACTGTAAGGAATAAGATGAGCCAATACTTTGAGCAAATCAGAGCTCACGACCAACATCAAATCCAATAGTTGCATGCTAACCTTGAGGAGCTCCATCGAAATTCATAGGACAAACAGGGTCTAATCACTCAATATGATGCATTTATAAGACAAATGCAAGCTATATTGAAGGTGATTGAAGGTGTCTCAATAGAAATTACAACCTTCCAAATCCAAGCGTTGGAAATAAATGAAAAATTGGAAATGACCCAACAAGATATATTTATGAAGGTTGATTCCATACATAAGTGTTATCAGGCAGTAAACATTGCTCTGAAGGATGTCTATATCACAGAAAGAGAATATCACTTAGCCTGATCTAAGTTTCAATAAGCCATCGTATTGGCATAGAAAGATAATATCCCTAATTTTCCTCGGCTTTCCCCTTCTAAACAAATAAGAGGTGATATGGCCCTGAAGGTGTGGGAAACGAATTTGACAGAGAGCAAGAAATTATATAGGGAAGTAAAGGATGATTTCCAAGAAGCATTATCATCATTAGATAAGAGAATGATTGATTTTGAGGGAAGCAATATCGCGGAGGCCCTGGGGAAAATCGATGTTGAAATGAACCAACAAAACTCCAGAAAGAGCAAAGAGGAAACTCTGACAACCATTCAGGAAATGAGCCAGACTTACCTTCTTAAAATAAATAAATGGCTAGTGAACCCAAGTTCACAGTTCCAGGCCTTATCTCAAGAAGTGAAAATAATCCAAGAAAGGATACCTTAAGTAGAAAGGAAATTATACACTTTCGAGGTGAATGAAACAATTGAGCTGTCAAAGTTGGTGGTGAAATTGTTAGATAGATTCAACCAATGAATTGAGCACGGAAAATCCAGTATGATTGTGAGCATGTAAGAAAATGTCATTGAATTACTGAACATAGCTGGAGGGACATATGACAACAAAACTTCAATGAGTAAGACATTATGCCGAATTATTAAGAAGACTAGACGAAAGATGTGTCCAACCTAAAGGAATGAGGAAAATAAATGTTTTTCCAACAGGGGAAGAGACATAAGAAAATGCCAACAAAATTCATCGGATTTTACACTTCTATCTTATTTCTAAATTATGCTTTAATTAAATATTGTAAGAATTCCAACCATTTTGAGTTGTGATAGATTTTGTATAAATACATAGATTTAATATTTGTTCATGGTTGCTTCTTGCTGGATGTAATAGAGAAAACTCTCATTTTTTGAGTATTAATACAAGTGCAGACAAAGATTCCAAGTTCTGTTCAATTTGAGTTATGTGTTTCTCCTATATTTACATATATTTGAATTTCCTTATGTAATTCCTTGATAAGTGATTGATTGCAATTTAGTATCAGAACTACTGTAATCATATTATCTCAGTAATTCATTAAGTAAGAAATTTTTCCTCTGTAATTTCTATAAGTAATACAAGAACTGCAAGCTATTTGAATTACTGTATCTCATATCCTTTTCAAAGGTGAACTCTTTGCTTTCTTCTACTGCAAACAAGGTGAGATTCATCTGCCATTGATGCCTAGCTTTGTTTAACAGTTTTGTAAGTTTCTCCCACACCATTTGATATCATAATTGTGACTCAAACAATGAAATATGACCTCTGTACTATCCTATTATTAATTTCATTTAAGGATTTTTCTTATATAACTAAAGGTACAAAAAGAATTCTTTTAAAACATCATTTTAAACAATCCTGATGCCTGACATTACTCTTTGAGCCTTAATTTTAATCTCAAGAACAATAGGTAGCATGTGTACACCAAGTGGCTAGAATTAGTGGGTGTGTAGACAGAGAATTAGATTCCATGCATAGTGAAATTTGAGTTGGGGCATGACACTTAGATGGTTGTGAACGGGGTGGTGTTGTGGGAACAACATGATAGTGTGCACAATTGGTGCATGCAATTATGATTTATTTCCACTATTATAAGTTGTGTGGCATGACTCAGGCTTGGGTTGAGCGCATTAATTCAAGTGATATTGTATGGATTGAGTTTAAATTATACTCCACGCAGTGCACTTCTACTGTAACATTGCTCAATGGTATGTTGGGAAATGTTGCAGTTTGGTTATTTTAGAGCATGTGTAAGGTGGTAACGAGACTCAATGGGAGACTGGGTACATTATAGAAGTTTAGGTTGTGTGACGTGTCCCAACTGGGGTGGATGGAGAAGTTAAATTATGGTATTAGAGCTATTGGTTCAACATTGGACTTGTATGGGCCATAGACTAGCATGAATAGATGGGTGCACTAAGAATTGGTGTCGCACGGTGCAAAGTTTAGTTTGCAAAAAAAACCATTAGCGTGCGGTCTAGAGTTGTGATGCACACAAAGATAGTGATGCACATGTGTGTGCACTCAAGTTTGGAATGTTAAAATCATCCAAGGAATCCAAAGAAGGGATTTTGAAAAAACGGTGCAAAGTTTTCATGTAGTTGGTGCATGAAATCATCTAACAAATCTTAATTTCCTGCACATTTTGCAGAATTATTACGAAGTCAGTACATAAAGTTAAAAATCATGGAAGATGTAAAAAGGCTCTATAGTCCCAATGATTAATTTGGAGATCTGTATATTGGTTTGGGTGTTGATGGTACATAATCGAAGGGGGAGCACATGGACTTGATAGAAACTGTAAAAGTACTGTAGAAAGATGTTTAGAGCTATAAGGATGATAATGAAAGGATTATGAGAGCTAAGGCACAACAATATGAATTCAATGTCAAATTGATGCAGAGCCTGGAAAAAATAGAAAATAATATGGATAAAGAGACAGATTCGAGTAGATCAAGAATTCACGTGTTTCATGATGAGAAAAAAATAGAAGAAATAAGTGCTGGTAGGCATTCTTTTAGGAAAGCACGCAATAGTTTGAGTCCATATCCTGTCAGAAAGTATAAGAGAAGGATTGGGGTGGAAAAGCTAAGGGGGAAATGAATAATATCAAGCCTCCTACCTTTGATGGTGAGCACAAGAAGGATGAAGATCCATATACATGGTTACTGGGTATGAGAAAGTACTTCCAACTGCATAATTATTTTGCGCAGGCAGAAGGGATAATTTCTATCGACCAGTTTAAAGGAAAGGCATCGATGTGGTGGGATCAGTATGTGCAAGTGAAACACATTTATGAGAATAAAGTGACTTAGAGAGAGTTCAAGAGGTATTTCCGAAAGAAATACTTAACCAAGTGGTACTATGACAGGAAGATGAAGGAGTTCTTTGAACTCAATCTTGGGAGCATGACGATAGATGAGTGTGAAAGAAGATTCTTAGAGCTATTTAATTATGTTCCTTTTATCAAGGATGAAGAGGTGAAGAGTCAAATATATTTGAGTGGGTTTCCCTCATTTGTTAGTGACAAGATACAATATGATGACCCTAAGACGTTGGAAGAAACCATAAGGTGCACTAAGTGTCTTTATGAGCAGAAAAGGGGAAGAACGACTTTCCAAAAGGCTTGGGAAGATAATGTTGATTAATTGGGTTGGTTTTCATTGATGTCAACCCTTGAAGAAAGTCCAGTAGCGAATTCTGGTAGCACAAAGGTTTGGGTAATGGACCCAAGTTTGTTTGATGGATAATGGTATGAGTTTTGATATATTTGCAGGTAAAGCTATTCTATATGAATAGTACACGTCCTTCCATTTCCGGTGGTATGTGGAACATCACATAACTCTTCACAGTTAGAGAGTTATGGCCATGTGAAGTTGGATAACCCTCATGAGTCATCTAGAAGCCCTAAAAGGTCAAAGTAGTAAAAGTGTTTGCAAAGAAGAAATTATTTAAATAATAAAGTGAAGTGATGAGTGTACTATAAGTCAAAGAGGATGCAAAATAAATTATTTAAATAATAAAGTTAATGGAGAACTCCCTAAAATAAAGAAAGTGGTTTGAGAGATTTTAGAAGGTAAATAATAAAGTGAAGTGATGAGTGTAATATAAGTCAAAGTGGATACAAAATAAAATATTTAAATAATAAATTTAATGGAGAAATTACTAGGTGGACAAGTGGTTAGAAGTTGGTTAACCCTAAAATAAAGAAAGTGGGTTAAGATGGTTAAAATGTAACCCCTTGAGGAAGCTACATGAAAGTATAAATAAGAGGAAAATCTCTCTCATTTAAATCACACTTGAATATCATTGAATATCTATTTTTTGAAAGGTTATTTGAGCATGTATTATTTTCAGAGAGAAATTACAATAGAAAAGTGCGGCAGGAAAAGTGCGGTAGAAAATGTGCGGCAGGAAAAGTGTGGCAGGAAAAGTGCAGCATACAAAGTGTGGTAGAAAAAGTGTGACTGAAAAATTGCGGCAGAAAAAGTGCGGCATAAAAATCACGGCTGAAAGAGTGCGATAGAAAAATCACGGCAGAAAAATCGCGACAGAAAAAGTGAGGCAGAAAAATCGCGGCAAAAAAAGTGCGGCAAAAAAATTGTGGCAGCAACATGGTTGGGGTCTATTTATGAGAGATATAGCACATCTTGTTTGAGGTATGTTTTGTGTTCTAGGTTTTATCTCTTGAGATGGTATTGGATGCTCAGTATTGTTGCATATATCAGATTTGTTGAGGGATACAGTTGGTATTTTTTTGTTGGTATTTGGCATATGGGTATTGGTCTTTTGGTTGTGATGTGTTGCTACATAATAGTGAGGTTGTGGAACATGGTTTGATGTAAGGGTTTATGGTATTTTGTTTATGGATAGAGTGATGAATTGTTAGATAACTTTTGATGGTTATATTGGTGTATGTATTTGGTATATGGTTGAGGTACATGTTGGGTACATAGTTGAGACAAGTAGTTGATGAGTTGACACATACATGAGGTGTATAGTTGATGATGTTGGTACATCTTAATGAGTCAAGGTTGATTCATGGTTAATGCATGGTACATGTTGGTTCAGGTTATTGGTACAGGTTGTTTGGTGTAGGTTGATTTATACAGGTTGTTACAGGTTATTGGTACATGTTGACAGTGACAGGTTGATAATGCCAGTGGCTGATTCAGTGACAGTCACAAGTTTTCTACATTTGGATTTTATATTTCAGGGTAGTTGGACAGGGAAAGGACAAGTGGTTGTATCCACCTTCCGGTTGTAGCCGGAGATCATAGGGGGTTATAGCCTCCTTCTTGTTATAACCCTAAAATGCACCATACAGGTTTACGTGGCATCAGGCCAACTCATGCCTCTTCCTAGCCAAAGCCACGCTGAGTAATTCCTCAAAAAACCACTCAAAACAAGCAACCCGCGCCCTAAATTCTCACTGGGCGTGGGCAACCGCTTGTTGTCCCTTTACTGCACGCGGGTATCCGCGGGCTAGCCCAAAACAGCCCGCGAGTACCTAACAAAGCAAAAAATCAGGGAAGTTTCCGCCGAGACACAAGGCTTTTTGTCAGTTAACTGAAACTCTCCACCATGCATGGCCGAGAGTTCGACTAAAACCCTAGCTCTTCCTAGCCTATAAAAGGAGGGGTAGGGGTACTAATCAAAGGAG
>ML777746.1:1313692-1327706 GCA_009831015.1 Picea engelmannii
AAATCATTGTAAGTTGGTTTATATTGAAGTTAATGAAAAAGATACTTTTCCCGTCCCGCATACATGAGTCTCATCTATGATATTTGATTTATGTTTTTATCTCTAACCCTATAATAGATCAGTAGCATGCATGCATAGTATTGCTTTGATTGCAGGAAGCTTTGTGGAAGGAGCAGCAGCAGCAAAAGGACAAGAAACTCAACGGAGGATCTACTTCAGCCGTCCGGAAAAAGGTTGGTTTATTCTTCTCTTGTATGCATGTGAAGAAAGGGGTTTCGGATTCGGGTAGAAGGTCAAAAGTTAAGTCTTGAGGGTCATGATCTGCGTATAAGCTTAGAGACCTAGCTTATTAGTCCGTAGGGTAGAATACCCCACAACACTTCTGGTTGTAGCCAGAGAATTGGGGAGTTGGAGCTTCCCTCAGGTTGTAGCTTGAGAAACTAGGGTGTTGGAGCCTCCTTCCAGTTGCAGCCGAAAAACAAAGGAATTTGGTGCTTCCAATGAATGTAACTCTTCAATACATATAAGAAAAAGCATTCTGTGGTTTTCTCCTGCTTTGGGTTTCCACGTAAAACATTGGTGTACTGTGTATGTGTATGATTGTTCATTTTTTCATTGCTTATTTACTCTACAGTTATTGGATGATAATGCTACATTGATATAACACTTGGATTATATGGTTAAAAATGATGAGATTTATCTATTACTGATTCACCCCCCCTCTCAGTAATCCAACAGATAAGATGAAAATTAAGGTGGAATAGAGGAAGAAGGGAGTTAAGCCATCGTTTTTTAGAAACACTGTGCAAGGACAAACGAATATTTAGGAGCCTAGAATGTTGGAAATAATGGGAAAAAATTCATGGAAACAACCTATGTAGTGTTAGGGTTGTGGAAAAAAACACATGCATAGATATTTTCCTCAAAGAGGTGATAAACCGAGAACTACACATAGTATACAACAAGTTGTGACAGTGGAGGACATGGGTAGAAATGTGCCAAGGATTTATGTCGCGCTGGATAAAAAGTAGGCCTAGTTCTAGTCGCACATGATCGAGGTTGAAGGTAATATTAATGAAAAACCCATTTCTTTTTTAATAGATTGAGGAGCTAGTCATAGTTATCTAAATCCTAAGCTGGTGGAAAGATTCCATCCATTGAGAAGAAAGCTTGCAAAATTGTGGTTGGTGTAACTAGCTACATGAACAAAAATGAAAAACAATGAGATGGTTAAGGCATGTCCATTGGAGCTGAATGGACTACGCTCAAAGGACGATTTAATATTATACCTTTGGGATCTTACGCTTTCCTCATTGGTATGGATTGGTTGGATGAGAATCCTACTGTCCTGAATTGTTTTTGGGTTCTCGTTTTGATTATTTTATTTCGATGGACAAATCTTTTTTTCATGAGATATTACATATTCTATGCTTCATATTATCCATTTTGAAGGATTATCAAAGGTTTATATATCAATTCACCATGAATTCACACTAGGTACGTACAATTGGTGTTTTTGCAATGATTTTGTGATCAATTCATCTCAATTCAATGTTTATGAAGATTTAATGTATGGTTTTCTTGCAACAGGGTGGAATTGCGATCCGATCCTCCATTCGGTACCTCGCTCGACACTCTGTTCAACACTTGATTTGACACACGATATGGCACTCCATCTGACACACAATCTGACACTCGGAGCGCATTGGAGCTGGCGGTTGGTACATTGGAGGCTTTTAATGGATGAATCAAGGATCTCAGTTTTGTGCCCCCTCATGCCCTCCAACTACAGAGCTCAACACACCTCGGATTGGGAAGTTGCAACGATCACTGAGTGGCTCACGAAATTGTTAGAAGATGCTACTATTAGAACTCATTTAATGAGTTTACTATTTTTAGAGAAGGTTGACCTCTCAAGCTGTAATCACCTATCAATACCACTACCTGTGGCATGACTGAAGACAAAATTTTATTGTTTTGATACAGACATTATCTTCGATTTTTTTCCATACTCTGTTTTCATGCTTAATGATAGTATTGCGTTGATTTAGCCTTTGCGTTTTCCTGTTGGAGTGTAGCCACGACCTGCTGGGGGGCCCACCAGTGGTTTGGGTGATTGTGTATACCAATATATATTTTCATTCATCTTGTTTCTTATTTAGATTTCGAAATTGTCTCTTTACTGTATGAATTTATCAATTTTAATTGCTGTGTGTATATGTTAATTATAAAATGTTAATCTAATTTGTTTTCCTTAATTGCAGATTGCTTGATTGAACTGTGTATATCATAGAAGGATGTCCATGGTTATGTGTTGTTTTTAGGTTGTAGGAGTTGGTTAATTGTGGTGTTATGTATTTTTCTTCTTAGCCATAAGTTACGCTGCAAGGTACTAATTTAGATAGGTTTATTGAAGTCTTGATTAATTACTTTAGTTCTGATAATTTTGATAGAGCATTAGTTTAGATTGGTTCTTTTGAGAGAGCATTAGTTTAGATTGGTTTATTTGTATCTTTGAAAGATTAGTTGTTTTAAGTTTTTATAGTTTTAACTTAGATAGGTTTAATTGCAATTTCAACTATTCTCTGTAGGTCTATTTTGTTTATTGATTTTACCTCAACATGATAGGATAGAAATAGATTTTGGATTATTATTTCTAAAAGAATTTTGGTTAATTTTGAAGTATGAGTTTTAATGATAGATTAGTTCATTTTGGATTTTGAAATCACAATTATGAATTTGAGTTGTAATTTCTAGTTGGCAATAGTCAAGAGTTAGAGGTTTGCATAGAGTGAATTTGAATTAGGATTTTTAATTATGAGTTTATGAGTTTATAGCTTTGCTTGAGTTAGTGATTTTGGATAGAGTACTTTTCAGCAGTTGATGATTGATGTATAATGTTTAGAGTTCACATGGATTCCAGAAATACTTAGTGTTACTTCTATGATGACAAAAAATTCTTTAGATTTCCTTATCCATACTTTCCATTTCTCTGTAGAAGTCAACATTGAATTAATTCCTCTTGAACTGTCACTAATAGTCATATGCCATTGTGATGTTATTCAAAACCGAAGACACAATCATCACCTTTGAATATTTTCCTTCTTTTTACTGCAAGCTAAAAATAGTTTTGATCAATTAGAATTTGAATACAGTCATAACACTTTTACTTTTGATTAAGTAGATTAAAATTTATTCTTCGCAAAATAGAAATAGTTATGAGTTCTTTTTAAGAATAGAGTTCACTTATCAAAATAGTTTTGATAGATTAGTTGCTTACTTGATTACTTGCTCAGAGATAGATAGATCACATAACTCAGAAATAACTTACTTGTTGTTGCTTACTTAAAAAGACATTGAATAGATTAACTATCTTTGAAATAGACTGCTTGTTATTTGCTTATTTAGAAATATTCCATGGCTCATTCTTTAAGGTTAATTAGGGTAAATAGTTCATGATTCTAGAGTTTCTTAAAGATCATTAATTGAAGGTTTCTTTAGATAGAATTTTCTAATTAACTAGATTTGAAAAGTCATCTCTTTAGAAAGTAGAAATATAAATTGGATAGAGTGTTGATCCCTAGGGTAAACCATCTCCTTAGCTAGACAATCCTTCCATTATATTTTATTCCTTGGCTCATACAGTGCCAAAACTCTAATTTTACTTACCCTGGGTTGACAATTTAATTGAGGGAATTAGTACATATATAATACCCATCATTTTTGGCACCGCTGCCAGGGAGTTGTCTTAAGGTAGGAAATAGTTAGGAAGTAGATCATTTCTTAACCTTAGCATTATTTTGGTGGCGGGGGAACTTTAAGAAGAGAGGTAAGAACCTGTGCATCTATTATAGCAGGTTCCCCCAAACCCAATGATAGTTTTTCTTTTTTATTTTCTTTCATCAAAAAACTTAGGGACCCAAAGGGCAGACACATTAAAACCAAACCAAAACTTCTGATCAAGGTTCCTTCTAACCTTTTTGGAGGAAGGATCACTCCACCCATAAAATATGCATATTGATACCTGAAAATAGGGGTTATCTCAACCCAAAGAGCTAAAGCAGTCTCTGAAGAGACAAAAAACAAGAGCACTATAGAGAAGAAAATTGAAACATCAACAATAGTGGGATAGGAGGCAATACCACTTGGGCCTTCATCAGAACCAACCAACACAACCTTTGTTTTTTCACGTCCATCAAGGGACTCTAACTTTGTAGATATCATTGACCCTAGATAGGTGAATACTCTCTTTGGCAGTTCAACCAATATAATTGTTTCCCAAGTCGAAACAAAAACTTTGGCACCAATAGTTTCAACCCGCTCGAGTAAAGTTATAGACATCCAAATAATAGATAAATATTCCCATTGAAGGGGTACCCTTCCTGGAAAATAACCTTGGGATAATTTGTTATCTTCAAGGATAAAACCATTTAGGTACTCTCCCTTTGGAAACCAAACCAGTATGGATGATCAGGAGGATCACAACCATGTAAGACACAATGAGGGAGAATATGTTGGAAACCAAACAAAAACCACCTTCGGGTTTCCAATTTTGGATACCACACAGAATGTCAACATGAATAACATTCCACTCTCAACACTGCCCACCTTTTACGGTAAAAGCAATGAAGACCCATATACCTTCCTATTTGAGTTTGACATCTTGTGTAGGAGCTACAATTACTTGCAAGTTGCCCATAAACTAAAATGTTTTCCTGCCACCCTCAAGGATTCTTCACTAAGATGGTTCATGGGGTTGGGAGAGTCCAATATTATGTCTTGGGAAGATTCAAAGCTATATTTCTTAAAAAATACCAAGACAACTGCAAGTAAAAGGATTCTCATAATGATATTTTTAAGATCCAACAATTAGAGGATGAGAGTCTCGAGGATTACATGGAATAGTTTTCTTATATCTCACATAAATCAAAATACATGACCTCCTAGATGGTGCAGTCATGAATCTTTTCCTTAAAGGTATTTTAGAATAATACCTAGAGACACTTAACCTGATGGCATCAAGTGACATCTCCCATAAACCATTTACTTAAATATGTGAAATGTGTAGGAATTACTCGAGGAGTAGAACCACAACGGGGAAGAGTGTTCGGGTTCCTTATAGTAGAAACCTAAAAACAGTTAGTTCAGGAGGTATCACAAGGGTAGAGATAGGAAAACTATTGAATAACTTCAAAACCGATATCTTAAGTACAATAGGTTCCTAGTTGGACACCCTAAAGATTAAAAACAAACAGGAGGAGGTGAATGCATCAATGTGCATATTTTGTCCAAGATGTAGGAAAAAGAATTCCTCAAGGAATTCCCATTAGACAATAGTTAGTTTGTGGCTTCTGCATTGAAGACCACCCAACTGAAAAATGTTCATCATTGCCCGGTTTATTAGCCATTTACAGAAGTAGGGATCTCTGGGAATCCTCTTATGAACCTAGGAGGCCATGGAAACCTAGGAGTCAGCCTGCATACCAATATCTACCACCTCAAGTTACACCCTATTATCAACAACCACAACAATGGAACTCACTGAATTGGAAAAACTGGTCTACAAAATATCACCATCCTTGGCTATAAGGATGGAGGGGAGGGAATACCCAAGGAGACACTCAAGCTCCACCTATCCCCATGCCCACTCATCCTTAACCACAATTTCCATCGAACATCCCACAACTTTTGTTAGGTTTTGTTCCCTCACCTTTACCTCCTATTCCACAACAACCCTAGCAATACCAGATTACAAGCTTCCGAAGACCGACATTATTACTGACACAGCCAGTGCCCAAACCCAATAATAAGCCAACTCAAAATCTTCACAATGTTGAGATGCAAACTTTCCCGACATATGTTATTTCTCCTGTTCCATTGCATGAGATTCAACTAAGGTCGGGAAAAGTTCTGGATAGACAGAGGCCTTCAACAGTCATCCGGGAAGAAGAAGAAGATGAAACTTTCGAAAAACCCATAGATAACACTAAATGGGAAGATTTTATCATTTCTAAATAATAGGAACCAAAGCTTCCCTAAAATGAATCTTCACATATTACAAAAGCCCCTCCTTATCCAGAAATATTAGTGATTGAGAAACCTATGAATCGACCAGAATTTGACATTTTAAATGAATTGAAGACTATCTGTGTCAAAATTTCCTTGTTACAAGCCATAAAGGACATTCCAATTTACATTAAGGTGGTCAAAGAATTGTGTATCAAGAAATCATGTAGGAAGCATAAGGATCCTCCAACAGTAAATTTGATAGGAGAATTCTCTGAATACATATCAGAGCAGCCTAGGGTCGCAAAGTATGGGAACCCAGGGAACCCTGTAGTAACAATAACCATTAATAAGGTTCCCATTGGAAACACTCTCATAGACCTAGGGGAAGCCATTAATGTTATGAATGTTACTACCTTGGAGGAATTATAGTTAAAGCCTCTTCTTAGACCTACCCCAACTATTTTGGAATTAGCAGATAAGATAAAGGTTATACCTGAAGGAATCTTGGATGATATCATAGTTACATTAGCCTCATGGGAATACCCAGTATAATTTCTTGTCATTCATTCAAAGGATCTTGCTAAAGGGCATCTCGTTATCTTGGGAAGATGTTGGTTGGCCACAACCAATGCATTTATTGGCTATAGAGAAGGTGAAATGACCATCTTAAATGGACTTTCTATACAAAGGCTTACCATATACCCACCAGCTCAACCTATCAAGGAGAATCTATGGTGGCTTGAATGTCCATATGAAAATGAGAACTGGGAAGAACCCATGTTTCCAAGTGATCATTCCTGGGCACTTCAAGAGCAAACAACAGAAAATGTGCTAAACCAATTTATTTTTGCTATCACGTGTGTTGATTTTCCATAATCTTTTCCCCAATTTGAGTACATGTTTGGGGAAGAATTTCAGGAAAAATTGGACCCATCAACTTTGTCTTCGACATATTTTATTTTTGAGATAGATGAGTCTGCCACATCTTATACCATGCTCTATGAGATTAGTCCAGGGCAATTTCTACATATAAATTCTGGACTAGATGCAGACCAACAAAAAACGTTAGTAAATGTCCTTAAAAAACAATTAGGGGAATTCACCTAGGAATACACTGATATGAAGGGTATACACCTTGATACATCCATTCATCACATATATACCCAGGAAGAAGTAACACCTATTAGGCAACCCCAAAGGAGGATGAACCCGACACTCAAGGATATAGTAAAAGAAGAGATACAAAAACTATTGAATGTCGGCTTTATTTATCCAATCTATGATAGTAAATGGGTATCCCCACTTGTAGTGGTTCCAAATAAAGTAACCGGGAAATGGAGAATTTGTGTCGATTTCCAGGAACTTAATAAGGCCACTCTAAAGGATTATTTTCCCCTTCCTTTCATTTACCAAGTCTTGGATACCTTGTCAGGGAAGAAACACTTCTCCTTTCTGAATGGATATAGAGGGTACAACCAAATTCTCATAGCACCCGAAGATCAGGACAAGACTACTTTCACTTGTCCTTGGGGAACCTATGCCTATAAGGTCTTACCATTTGGTTTGTGTAATGCTCCTGCCACATTTCAACAAGCGATACTAGGGATATTTGTTGACCTTATTCATGATTGTGTGGAAGTATACATGGATGACTTTATAGTATATGGAAATACTTACCAGGAAGCCCTAGATAATCTAAATAAAGTCTGTATCAGATATCAAGAAATGAACCTATCCTTAAGTCATAAAAAAATTAAAATGTTTTTGAATGAAGGAGTAATCTTAGGACATCACGCTTCATCTGAAGGGATTAAAGTAGATCCTGATAATATTGAGGTAATCGTCAAACTTCCACCCCCAAGACTAAAAAAGAGGTAAGAATATTTCTTGGACATGCCGGATACTACCGATGATTTATTGAGAATTTCACAAAGATTGTTGCACCCATGTTTGGATTATTGATAAAAGATGTTGATTTTCTTTGGACTGACTAGTGTCAAACTGCCTTTGAAACTCTAAAAGATAAATTATCTATGGCACCAGTTCTTAGGGGACCCAATTGGGCCCTTCCATTTCACATATCCACTAATGCCTTTGATACTGCAATAGGAGGAGTATTAGAGAAGAAACAAGACCATCAATCCTATGTCATTTATTTTGTGAGTAAGAACTTGTCCCCTGTCAAGTTAAACTATATAGTTACCGAAAAGGAATTCTTGGTAGATGTCCATGCCATCAATAAATTTTGCCATTATATCATAGGATACAAAGTAGTTGTACATACATATCACTCTTCCATTATATTTCTCATGAATAAACCCATTACCAATGGTCGAGTGATTAGGTGGATCCTGTTATTGAAAGAGTTCAATATCACCATCCTTGACCAACCTGGAAAGGAGAATTTAGTAGCCGATTTTCTTTCACACATAAAACATGAGGGTGATGATATTCTTATTGATGATAGTTTTCCAGATGAGCATCT
Organism: Picea engelmannii; assembly: GCA_009831015.1. Taxonomy (NCBI): domain Eukaryota; kingdom Viridiplantae; phylum Streptophyta; class Pinopsida; order Pinales; family Pinaceae; genus Picea; species Picea engelmannii. Next base: position 1,322,187 of record ML777746.1, read on the forward strand.
CTTTTCACTCTATGTAAATACCCCATTGTTTGTAGACATGGAGAATTATTTGGCTACTAGGAAGTTACCATCTCATTTGTCACCTCATGAAAAGCATATAATTATCATGCAAAGTGATAAGTACACTTGGGTTGGCCATGAAATTTTTCGTACTGGACCAGACTTGATTATTCGTAGATGTGTCTGAGAAGATGAGATACCAAAAATCCTACGAAGTTGTCATGATGGACCATTTGGTGGCCATTTTTTCCACAAACGTACAACATATAAGGTGTTACATTTAGGTTACTATTGGCCTAGCATTTTAAAGGATGCTGCCAAATATGTGAGGAGTTGCGATAGATGTCAAAGGATAGGAAGACCTACATCAACTGATGAAATTCCCTTACGTGCCCAAGTTATGATAAAACCTTTCAAGAAATGGGCCCTTGATTTTGTAGGACCAATTTCACCCATGTCTCGTAAGAATAATTATATTTTGGTTTGTACATATTATGTCACCAAGTAGGTAGAGGAAAAACCCTTATTTAGGACTACCGAAAAATCTGTTGTTGAATTTATTTATGAAGACATCTTTACTCGCTTTGGTGTTCCTTGTGAAATTGTTACAGAACAGGGAAACCAATTCACTTCTAAGTTGATGAAGGAATTAACGGAGAAATATGGGATCAAGCATTGCAATTATTCTCCATATCACCCACAAGCTAATGGTCAAATAGAGTCCACAAACAAAGTTTTGGAAACTATCTTAACCAAGATTGTTCAATTACACCTTAGGGATTGGGATGATAGACTTCCAGAGGCTTTGTGGGCATATCATACCACCTGGACAAACAACATTGGACATACCCCCTACGAACTAGTGCATGGAAAACAAGTACTTCTACCAATAGAATTACAAGTAAGGACTTTCCACATTGTTGCACAATTGGGATTAGACCTAGATGAGGCACATAAACAATGAGCCCTACAATTGAACGAGTTGGATGAGATTAGACAAGATGCTATCCAACGAAAAATGTTAGTTCAAAACTAGAGGAGCAAGTGGCATGACAAATTTATTAAGAAGAAACAATTCCAACCTGGTGATTGGGCTTTGTTGTATGATTCCTGATTTAAAACTTTTAAAGGCAAACTTACCACTCGGTGGTTGGGTCCTTATGAGGTAGTTACCATGTATGATAATGGGGTTGTTAAGATTAAAATAATTGATGATGGACAAGTCTCTTTTGTAGTGAATGGACACCGACTTAAACTTGACCAAAGACCCATTTCCAAAGAAGATTTTCTACAAGTCATGTCAACTGACAAGGCATTGGCCTTAGTGGATGGGGAAGTTTCTTCTCCCTCCCCCTGTTCTTGATTTTTTTTTTTTTTTTGAATTCTGATTGTACATATGTAAATAATTTGAAGTGTGTTTTGGTTGATAAACAATTTTAGAGATTTATGCAGATATTTATTTCACCACGAGTGGACAATTTCAAGGAGACAAAAAGGGAAGTATTTTACTTCAAAAAAGATATTGATATATTTTAACCTTGTTGTCTACTTAAGCATTAATTGAATAATGACTTTTTATTATTCCTTGCTGTGAATTAGCCATATTTTTGCAAGATTTCTATCTTCCTTTTTCTCAAGGCATATTTAATGGTAGTTTCTCTTAACCTCCACCACTAGAGGATATAAGGAAGTGACACCTTATCTTATCAAACCTAGAGGTTACTCGTACAATTTCTCCAAGAACCTTGAGTAGGTGAGTAAAGTATCTTTATGAAAGAGTAGTAAGAAGGTCTGATTAGCGGTTATCCATGGAAACATAATTATAACTTAAAAAAGAATAAGAAAGTGAGTCGAGCCTGAAGATACCTTTATGTTCTTTTCCAATGGTACCATCCACTAAACACTAAAAATGATTGATTATACCATATATTTAGATAGGCTACATCCACTTAAGTACCCCTTACATCAAGACAATCTATAAGGATTACATAAAGAAGAGTCATCCTCTAACAAAAATACCATCCCAGTCTTAAATAAAAAAATTCAAAGCTGTCTCCCCATCTTCTTGCAAAAATCAATATCTATATAAAAAATATTAAAAGATGGTGGACCAGTCTCTACTGTAAAAGGGTGTAAGAGGCTAACCCATCGGGATACTGAACTAGTCTGCTGGCAACAGATATTGACCTATTATATGACTAGGTAAACCTATCAGAGTACTGAACAAGCTTGTTCACAATGGGGGCATTCTACCTAGCGAGGGTGATGATCTGACAAACAATAAATAAAATTCCTAAATCTTAAAACTTGTCCTGATGTATGAAATTACTTGTAGACAAAGCTGAAAAGAAGTATGCATGGTTAAGAAAAGGTAAATGAAATCCATAAATCTTCCATTGGGAACTAGCTTTAAGACTATCCTAAGACTCTCTTTCCTACCTCTTGTTAACTATATGTAGGATGTTCTGTCCTATAGGTGGGGCCATATTTTAACCGTCTCATCAGACTAATGTGTGAAATTTATCTCTACAGTTGGAAAGCTGTAAATCTTAGGCTATTGGGCGAATTGATTGGTTCCCTATATTTTTGAATGTGAGGTGTCACAATAATTAGGAGTGGGGGAGGGGTTTCCTGAGATGACAAATGATAAACACTTCCCATCTATATTATAATCCATGAGAAGAGGAAGTAGAATATCTATAAAAAAATTGTTATATTGTTTTCACGATATTCTGGGCTATTATATTAACATTTGTTTTTATTAAAATGTTAATTCTATACTACTGACATCACTGTGTGTTATAAGCATGATGTACATTTTTTTAATGAAAGACTGCTTAACTAGTTCTTTGTGTTAATTACACATCAATGATAGACTGTTAAATGCTCAATACAGATTTGTGTTACACACCTATGAACATAGGAACAATTTATTTAAAAGAGGTACAAGTTGTTTTATAGTGTTACAAGAATGATGACAAGGTAATTAACAATGGATCATCCTATTCACACTTATCCTATCCATGCTCTTGTTCACCATGATTGTCAGAAATTTCCCAAGTTGAGTGCTATGGGTGAACGTCCATTATAATGGGGATACTTTCTACTTGCACAGGAATACCATATTAAGTGCCATATGGAGTGCTATATGGAGTGCCATTTGGAATACCAGATGGGGTGCCATATGGAAGACCGGATGAAGCACCATATGGAGGATCAGATGAGGTATGCATATACTATAAATGACCACGATTGCATACATAAATGATTGTTCAGATTGATACACCCGTTGCAATGGTAAGTGAAGATGAATTGAATGGTATGTTGTTAAAATTCATGTTGATTATTAAATTAAAATTTTTAATGCATTTTTATGATCAAATGTCCAAGTTGAAGACTTGGACATTGATATAATTATCACATAATTGCATTTTCCTCCAAAGTACACCATTCAAAATTAAAATGCTGTGCAATCATAGTCACACATGGCTATTGTGTGTGATTAATTCTCTCACGAATTCAACCGTTTCCACCTTAATTGCATTAAAAATCGGGCGTTTTGCCCCAAATTCCATTCCACTCATCCTCTGCTTGTTGTGTCATGCTCACCCTCTATCTGATTCTGTTCTTTTTCTCATTCTTTGCGATGTAACCATGCCTAAACGATATGAGCCTTCTTCTTATGCCTTGCTTTTGGCCATTCCTAAATTCGTAGAGTGTAAAGAGATTTTCCTTCGTGTAGGGTGGGGACCATTCTTGGCCAGTCTGTAGAGCCACGATGATGGCATCTCACTACAATTCGCTCTTGGGTTTGATGGGAGGATGGAGCGCTTAGGGTCTCTATCCTTCTTGGCCTATGAAAAATCAATTGCCTCAACCACAAAATTTCCATAGGTTAGGGATCGATGGTTCAAACACCATCAATTTCCATGTCCAAGGTATAATAGAGTAATTAAGGCTGAATTTCAAAACATTTCTGGAGCCAAAGGGTACTCAAAATAATGGATCAAGGATGAATTGATTAATCCCCTGATCGTAATTGCCAGGCTTAACACTTGTGAAAGTAGGTACTCTGTTTTCAAAGCTTGTCATTTTCGTCTGTTAGCCCATTTCCAATTTAATAAACCTCTGAATTTTCCTTTCTACTTCTTGAAAAGTCTTGAGAAAATGTCTTCCCAAGTTCGTAAAAAATTGGCCAACCCTCACAACAGTCTATTCCACCATGGCCTCATCAAATTTCTTGTCATAACTGAGTTGAAAAAATAGGGCAAGACATGGGATGAATTCCTCTACCAATTCTCAAATCCCCATATCACAGGAAAGACCAACAAGAGATCAATTGGTTTAGGGGTTGTTACTCCATCTAAGCCTCATTCTCCAAAGAATCCAAACCCTCCAACTCAAACTATCTCTCTGTCTGATCAAAAGTCCAAGAAAATTTTTGATTCCCCTGTAGCCTCATCGGGTAAGAAAACCAAAAATCCTGCTGATAATTCCCCATTTCCTTCAACACCTGTTGATCCTCAATATAAGAAGTTACAAGATGCATTTCAACAAGACTTTCCTTCAGTCCCTACAAATAAAAGAGGAGCCAGTTGGTTCAAAGGGGAATCTTTTCGAGGAAGTACCCGAAGTACAAGTGGTAAACCCAATGTAAAATATCCAAGTACTTCAGATCCTATGCAATTGCCTTATGATCTTGAAAGTCTCCATAAAATACTCAAATAAGTTTCTGCAGAAGAGTTTGAGCCCGATAAAGAAGTTAAATATGAACCTATTCGCTCTCACACAAACACTTTTACTCCTTCCTCCGAGATTATTATACCATCTTCTAAAGATGATATACCTTCTACATCCATAAAGGAATCCAAACCCTCTTCTTTTGAACCATCTGATCATACCCTAGTTATTGAGAAATTGCAAAAAGAAAATGCTCATTTGCTTCAACAGTTGGAAGAGATAAAAACTATGGATAGGCATCTACATCATGACAATGCAGTATTGCAAGCAAAAGTGAATTCTCTCCAGCGATTGGTTGATCAAATGACCACCACCAATCACAGCCTCCAGATGTAATTGAAACATCGTAAAAGGTCTGTTGACGATTGAAAATGTCAATGTAGTTTCGCTCGTAAAGTGTTGCTAAAACCTATTATACTAAAAACTAAATAATACTAGTAGGTGGGACCCCCTTGAAATATTGGAGAGAAAACCTGTGCAGTTTTGATGTTGAGATAATGTGTGCCACATGGTTGACGAAGATATTGTGTTATTGGTTATAAAATGAGCTTACGAAAGGTTGGTTGTTTACATTACTACAACCTATGATTTCATCAATGTTGTTGCTGCATGTTCTTATTGCACCTGCATAACAAATATGTTAGTAAAAATTGCACAAAGGCAGTTTTGAGGAAAAACAAAACACTATAACACATGCAAAAAGAGACCTAGCTTTGCAATACTACATGCATAAAGTGTTGTTGATTATTGTTAAACCTTAGATAACAAAGAAATGGCTAA